>JAUMHM010000089.1:6579323-6605013 GCA_032362435.1 Melikaiella ostensackeni | reverse complement strand
TAGAGTATCATTGCCGAAACACTCCTCCAATATTTCCAGAGTCTGCGCACTGTTAAATCCATTTTTAGAACAAAATTTAATGCAAACTCGTTGATGCAAAGTCGATGACATTTTTTTTGTGAATAATCGAAACCACACACAAAGATAGATGTACACAATATGGCGTCACTTCAACAAATGTCAAGCTATCAAGCTGAAGATAGGACAGAACCTAAATGACACTTCTATCAACATAACAAAAAAAGAGGAATTGAAATCGGCCGAACGAGAGCGCCACACGGTGACGAGTCCTAAAACTTTTTGATCAAGGTGGTACACCTAGTTTTGTACCTATTACAACATCATTGCAAGAAATTTGATACACACTGTTAAATTCTTAACATTTTTTACTCATCAGGCACTTGACTTAGTCTGTGACTGACGATGAAACACTGGGTTCGCCCGAGAAAAAAGCTATTAGAAAATGGAATTGAAAATGGTAGCTCTGAAAAACCATCGAAAGGCGATTAATTTCACCTCCAACACTTTCGGCTACTGCGTAAGATACTTGAAGATGAAAGCGTTTTGAATTCAACACTTTTCAATTCAATGTTCGATAATTTTGGATTGAAATATATTTTCAAAATTGTTAAATTTTAAAGGACCCCGCACCAAATGGACAGAAAATGACTTTTTGTCAAAATGTCTCATTATAATTACTTTTTGTTATCTCGAAACTGCAGATGAATAATTCGAAATAAAATTATCAAGAAATGGACCGTTTTTGCTGAAACAATGATTAAACTTCCAAATTTTACATGCATTTTAATAGAAAAATTCATCTCTTATTAGAGTGTTATCCTTCTCAAGAATTTTTTTTAGATTTGGCTAGATATGTCAGATTTTGTAGATCGGAGATCCTTCAAAGATTTATGCAAGGAAATCGACATTTCCTAGAGAGAAAAATCACGGGAGATTATTAGATTATACTATTGAGTTTGTAAATTAATTTACAATAACTAAGATGCTAAACCCACCATTAAAATGAATTCAAAGACTTTCCTTGCTAGGAAAAGTTCCTCACGTTTATTGTGAATTAATTTCCGACCCCATTGGTATAATCCAAAAATCTCCTGTGATTTTGGTTGTTAGGAAATATCTATTTCCTTACTTGTATATGTAGGTAATGTTCAAACAACCCCTAAAATGAATTACACGACTCTCCCTGCTGTGAGATCATCCTGTATACAGAAAAACTTAAATATGTTAAATTCATCGGTACAAAACTTTTATTTTAGTGGGTCCGATCTACAAAATCTGAGACATCTAGCCTTGGTAATATTTTAAGCAAAAACTGTCCATTTTTTATTATAATTTCATTTCGAATTATTGATCTGCATGTTCGAAATTACCCAAAAATTGTAATTAGACATTCTGACAAAGAGCTATTTTCTCCACATTTGGTTCAGGTCCTTTAAATACAGTGAATGATCCATTGATTTTATGTTTGACGCGTCCAAAATTGACGAATTTGAAATCTATTAAGTTGAAATTAAAAGCTGTCAAAATTGAATGTTTGAACGGTTATAAATTAAAAAAGTTCGAAATTAAATAATCTAAGAATAAAACTTTTTGAAACTAAATAATTTTAGATTGAGTTTGATAAAAGTAAAGCCTTAACAGTTAAGCATTTTCAAGTCAAAAACGTTCCAAATCAAATAATTTTGAATTTAATTATTGAATAATGAACAATTACTACTGTATAATATTCTCTGTGACAAAAAATTTCCCGAAAGTTGTATAATTTATGAGATGACTGAAAAATCCCGAAAAAATACAATTCCCGACATTGTAAAATCCTAGAAATGATGAAATTGCCAACAATTTAATAAAATCCCGTACCAGACAATTTTCAAATGATGAAATTCCCGAATCTAAACAATTAAAAAATGGTTTCAATAATGAATGAATAATAAAATAAGAAATATGTTGTTCCATGGAAGTATGCTATTTAATTTATTATTTAATATAACATTTAGTATAACAATATATAGTAATATAAGAATAATATATAGAATATAATATATAATATAATAAGTTATATAATACGTAATATATTTTAATATATTATTCTATTATTGAACCATTTTTCAATTGTTGAGATTTGGGAATTTTATAATTTGGGAATTTTCCTGTGTCGGCAATTTTATTTCGGGAATTTTCCGTTTCGGGATTTTTCAACTTCGTGCGCCAGTTATCATAATAACAACTAACAAGTGTTTTGATATCTAATATGGATTTACGTTAGTCTGAAATTTCGATATGACGAGGGTTATGAAGAGACTTATGACAGCTCTGGTTTTATTTACATTTTTTGTTGTTGTTATTTCTCGATTCGATTAATATAGCACGGAAAGCGTGTTGTGAACACATATCGATTGAATTTATTTATTAATTGAAAGTTTAGTATAAGTAGAAATTTTGATAAGTAATCTTCTGATAATAATCAGAGTCTTAAACCTTAAGTGACTGATTTTATCATGCCGAAACTGTGCATTAGTTATTCATTAGCAACTAGACTTATTGGCGCATTTGGACTTGTGAGTAAAATTATTATTAATTAATCAATTTTAAATTTTGCCCTTTATAATTTTTTTCTTGAAAGTTTTGAATGAAATCCAAATTTTCTTTTTTATTCAACTTAATTAACTATAGAATAGTGATAAAATTTATATTCATAAATTTAAATATATTTTTGATGTTTTATTAAATTTTCATTTTTTGAGTTATTCATCTCGATTCAAAAATTTATGGAACTTTAAAAATTGAAAAAAAATTTATTATGTATTTTCAAATAATTAATTAATTAATTCAATATAAATTCATATAATTATTTAATTTATAATTTTTTCATTTTTAATTTTCAATTTTTAAGTTATCTTATGTTTATACCAAGTTTATCAAACGGAAATTCTCCACTTGAGTCGAAAATTCATTGAAATTTTTTTTATCTAATTATTGTTGAAAACCTGATTGACTTTTCATTGCTTGAAGTTGTTTTAATGTATACCTTTCATTAAAAATTTACATGACACGTGAAATGTGATTAGCTTAAAGAAGAAATATCTAAAAAATTAATAATTGAAAAATTTGAAAAAAACTTCCGGTTTTTGTGTTATTCACAATAACAAAATACAAAAATATTTTTGAAGAGTCTCTTAAATAAAAAACTGAAAAAATAACTAAATAATTTTTAAAATAATTGAGGAATCTTGTAAATAAAAATGCGGAAAATTCTCAAGTTTTATTAATCCTATTTCAGAAGCGAAATTAATTTTAAAAATCTTTAAGATATTTAATTATGCAAAAAAAATAAAAAAAGTAGCAAGCAAAATTTTTCCTAATTAAAAAATTGTTACTACAACAACGACGGTAAATAATTACTTGAATAATAAATAATCAGGTTCACTAAGAATTTGATCAGAAACTAAATAGTTGAAAAAAGAAATAACTATAAAACTAAATATTAAAAAGTTTGATAAAACTCACATTTTTTGTGTTATTAACGATTACAAAATAAAAACATATTTTCAAAAAGTTTTTGAAATAAAAAACTAAAAAAATTAGAAAATATCTACATAATTTTTAAAAGAATTGAACAACCTCATAAATAATAATGCGGGAAACTGTCACATCTTGGCGATGCCATTTCAGAAGTGAAATGAATGAAAAAATAACCTTATAAATATTTAATTATGCAAAAAAAATGAGACAAAAATTGACAGATAAAATGTTAACAAATTTTACCATTTTATCCACAATAAAAGACGATAAATAATTCCTTCAGAATAAATAATTCACTCTCCTACGAATCTGATTAAAAACTAAAATATAAAAGTTAAGAAACTAAGAATGGCAAAATTTGAAAAAAAACTCACGGTTTGTGTGTTATTCACAATTACAAAGTATATTGAGAATTTTTCAATTCACAAAAATTTTACTTTGTAATTTATTTTCGCATATTTTAATATTTTTGACGTTCTCTTTGTTTATCACTTCCGCTAATGAAATGGCATCGTTGAAATCTGAAAGTTTTCCGCCCGATTATTTTCAAGATTTTTTCAATTTTTTAAACATTATTCAGTTATTATTTTATTTTTTCAGTTTTTTATTTAAGAGACTTCTTAGAAATATGTTTTTATTCATACGACTGTGAATAACACGAAAACCAGGACTTATTTCAATTTTTTTAATTTTTACTTTCTTCAGTTATTTCTTTTTTCTACCTTTCATTTTTTATGTTGAAGAATGAATAAGTTCGAGAGTTTTCCAAACTTTTTAATTTTGTAGTTATTTTTAATTTTTTCTATTGAATATGACTGTTTACAATATTTTTAAATTCAAAACTACTTTAAACATTTTCTTATTTATATAATTATAAAGAATAAAAAATCCGGGAGTTTTCTCAATCTTTCGAATTTTTACATTCTAATTCTTTAGTTTTTATTTATCCGTCTCTTTGTTTTATACCAAACTTATGAAAAACAAAATTCTCCACTTCAGTCAACAATTTGAAATATTTTTTATCTTATTATTTCCAATATTTTATAGAAAATATAAATTGCTTCGATTTTCAATGATGACTTCATATTTAAATTATGATTCAATTAAAGTGAAAGTGAATAAAACACAGTTACCCAAAAAGATACAGTCAGTCTTGCCTAATTATTTTTCTAATCGGATTCTCTTATTCATTATGTTTCTTTGGCATCCGAAGAATATTTATAGATGAAAACTAAAGTAATCGAGCTAGTCATTTTTCGAAACAGTCGATTTTTTTATTTAGTTAATTTAAAGTGTAAAAATTTCCCTAGAGAGATATTTATTGGTAGATTTGGATTCGTGAGTAAAATTATTAATTATTCACAAATTTGTTCCCTTTAGAATTTCTTATCTAATTATTTTTAATATTTTATTATATAATGGGATAACATAGTTTTCAAACTCGAATTTTCCAATCCCCGAAAATAGTAAATTGACGAATTTTTAAATTCCCGAATATAGTAAATTACTGAATTTTAAAATTCCCGAAAACAGAAAATTGCCGAAATTTGAAATTCCTAAAAAAAATATTTTGAGAAGTTTTTTTCTGAAGAAAATAATCTTTTACTTTATATGCGGTATTTCTTCTATGTGTACTATTAAATACGATTTTTTGATTATTTTTTCTGAAATTTGAAAATCCGGGTATCAAAATTTCGCGAATGAACATTTTTGGTTTTTTTATTTTCTTTCGGAAATTTCCATTTTTCAGGAAATTTCTGTTCCGGTAATTATTTTTTCGCTATTTTTCCACATTCAGGATTTCGAAAATTTGCCAAGATTATGTCACCCCACTTGTTACACATATAAAAAAAAAATACGTCTTACATATTTTGCTCGAAAATTTTTGTTCGAAAAGTTATCGCGTTTTTTCGGTTTTTGATATTTTCTGTAAAGAAAAATAAAAGGTTTTGCTATTTTCTTATGTTTGAAATTTTTTTTTAATCCTTCAGAATCAAATCTCTCAATATTGCACGATTCATTTTTTTCTATTTTTTTATTAATACTCTAAAAAATCATCTTTAAAAAAATTAAAAATCAGTCGGCATTTGTGCAATTTAGAAAATTGATTTTTTGTTCACAGACTGTGTCAATTTTGATGATAAATATATTAGCGACTGACTTTGTATCGACAAAAAAACTTGACAAATTTTCAGCAACTGTCGAATCGTGGGCCCTTTTTGGATTAAATTGGACTTATATAGTGAAGAATGCTCAAAGTTACAAACAAGGTAAGAACAAGTATTTTATTTGAACTATTATTCCTGACTCAAAAAATATAATAGATAAAATGAAAAAATATTATAACTGAATGACTTTTTACTTGAATTTTTCAGCCGAAGCTTTATTAATCTGCGTTCTTTTGTATGCTGGATGTTCACTCATTGCGAGTGGTTTGCTATCTTTTGCCTCGTTATCCGTAAGTAAAATAAGAAAATCGAACTAAAGTTAATTTAAATTAATTCAACTGATTGTAAAAATATTTTCTGCACTTTATTCACTCTAAAAACGATTTGATTGAATCAACAAAATTTTTGTTTGTCCAACCATAGAATATGCTTATTATATGGACAACAAAACATTTGGTTCACCCGCCCAAACTTATTTGTTGATTCAACCAAAAAATTTGTTTGAAACAATGAAAATTTTGTTGAATCAATCAAAATTTGCTTGCGTCAACCAAATTTTCATGTTGATCCAAGAAGGAAGTCTTTCATGTGAAGACAAATTTTCTTCTGAGTATTCTGAGGTCACATTTGTTTTGTTACCGTTTGTTTTTTCTTCACGCATATTCTGATAAGATTATTTATAAAGAGTGTCAGTATGTCATAAGACACTTAAGAGTGGAAATATATTATCATTATCATTCAAAGTCATCGTTCCTGTGATGATTGTCACCAATTGATTTTATTCTGTATTTTATTTTATTTTTGTTTTTTTGTTATATTTTTTATTTTATTGCACTCTTTATCTTATTTTATGTTAATTGCAGAGGAAATCACAACTAATGCTGCCCTGGATATGCGTACAAATAATTAACATAATCGATCAGAGTATCGCTCTTGCAGTACATTTATCTTGTACTGATTTCAGTTCTCGTGATAATAGATCTCCCTGGTATATGCCGATTTCTAGTATCTATTTGTGTAAGTATTTTACTTTTAATTTTTATATGTTTTTATCTTCTTTAATTTTATAATTTAGATTATCAAAGGGGTGTGGATAATTCTGAATTTCGATGTTGTACTCAGAAACATATTTCTTTAACATAATATTTTTCATTTAACCAAAAATAACTTCAAAATGAAGAAAATCATTTTAAATTTTGAATCAAAAGAAATTTCTTTGGATCAAAGGATCTTTCTTCAGAGTGGCTAAATTCAACACTGGGAAAAATATTTGTCTTGAATTAAAGAAAACCGTTTCTTTCACATAATTTTTTCCTTTAAGCAAAAATAGCTTCAAAATGAAGGAAATCATTTTAAGTTCAAGCAAAATTTTCTTTGGAACAATTAAATTGAAAACTTGAACGATTCTTTCAAATTCTTTCAAAAATGAATAACTCAAAGTTTGATACTCTTGAGAAGGTATAATTCAAACTTTGAAATTGAAAATTTTATATTTCTAAGAGCTTGAGAAATTAGAGAATTATCTTAAATAGGAAGTCCTCAAAAAGACACGATTGAAAGGAAAATGGCAAATATTTAATTCAAAAACATTTAGGTCTGGACAATCTCAAATTGAAGAATTTACAATTGAACAATAAATTATTTAAAACGATTAAATCTACACGACTAAAAATTTTATTTATGCGAAATGTCATTCAATTGTTACTTACCAACAATTTTTAAATAGAAACTAGCCAAAAAAGTAGAACAATTTCTGGTTGAAAATGTGCAAAGTTAAACATTTTCAAAACTAAATTCGGTGTTTCAAGTTGAAAAAAATAAATCTGAAAGCAGCAGACACTATTAGACATTTATTCATTTAATTATTTTATATATTTTATTATTTTACGCATGTACCCCTCGACGATCTTTAGAACATCGTTGAGATTCTGTGTTCCAGAGGCATAGATCTTCAAGTCATCCATGTAAAATATATGAGTGACCTTATGCTCACGATTATTAGATCCTCCGCAGAGGTACCCATGAGAATTGCGTAATGCGAGAGATAGTGGCAGAAGTGTGATTCAAAAGAGAAGAGGGCTCATGGTGTCACCCTGAAAGACGCCCTTCTGGAAGGTGACGCTGTTAGTTGTCACACGATGTTTTCCAGATGAGATAGTAAATCTGGTTTTCGAAAGGGGCATCAATATCTCTATGCATCTTACTACGTATGGATGAACCTTCATAATTTCCGACAAACAGACGATAAGTCTATGGGAAGTTGAATCGAAAAGTTTCTGGTAATCAATCCAGGCCATCGACAGATTGCGATTGTAAGTTGCAGCGTCTTTGCAGACGCTTCTGTCGATTAGCAGGTTTTTCCTACAGCCTGCTACGCCTCTTTTCGATCCACGTTGTTCGCAGATCTCTCTTCACACAGGTCCAATTGTTCGAAAAATCCTGTCGTTGCGGATATCTGTGAAGATCTTATACAGCGTGTTCAGACAAGTTATTGGCCTGTAGTTCCTTGGGTTTAACAAGTCACCTTTCTTCGGTAGTAGTACAGTGCGTCCTAACACCAGCCACAGCGGAATGGGCATTTCCGACTTTAAATATGAGGTTAAGATCCAGGCCAGATTTTGGTGTGTAGAAGTAAATTTCTTCAACCAGAAGTTCTTGATACCATCCGGTACGGCAGCGGAGAAGTTGTTCGTGCCCCTAAGTGCTTTCTTTACCTCTTCGGCAGTAATTGTTGGACAGTGTTCCTCGGATGTTATGAGGTTGTTGCACGGCTCCTTGAAATGCATTATATTCTCGGTGTCTTCAAGCAATGGGTGTTGAACTTCGTGAATCTCTCTCCAAAAAGTCTCTATCTTCTCGAACGTAGGCGGATTATTGACAGAAACAGGGGGATCGCTGAAGAGGCGCGATGGGTCAGCGAGAAACAGTTGATTCTTCTTGACCCATCATTCCCTCTTCTGTATTCCCCTCCTGGCTTTAGATAACACCCGCATTTTGTCAACAATGTGCTGTTTGATAGCAGCTTTGACTTGTTCAATGTGTGATGATGGATCCTCAGTTCGTGAGCTAACATTCAGACCTTTACCGTAAAAGGCTTACGAAATGTTATGTAGTCAGTCACACACTGAATACGGGAGCCGTGCTGTCTAGCCCAGCCAATTTTCTTGTTCAGTTGATGCAAGCGCCTTCTGGTCTTTTAATCTATCGTCGGCTTTACCCTTCGATTTGAAGTAAATGGCAGAATTTACCATAATGCATCATTTCAACTCTGAACGCATTTTTCATGGAATTTAGTGAATATTAAAACAGCGAAAATAAGTTTGAAAAACAAGTTGTGCATTTGAATAATTAAGACAATCATTATAATAATCAAAAGAATACAATTGTTCGTAGTAAAATATTACTTCCAAAAGTAATGTGCCTGTTTATCAAAATCGTCTGGACGACAAAGTAGTATTTTATCGTTTATCCGGCCTGCCGTATGAATAGAAACTTTGTTAAAAAAATTTTGTTTCGACGAGTTATCATAGTGTGAAAATTCTTTTTTAAAAAAAGTGGAAAGTTTTTATTATTATTTGTACCGCTTGACTTAGTTTTAATCAAATTAATTGAAACTACACATTTTAGGTAACAATTCACCTGGGAATCCAAATTTCGAGATCGCAATTCCTTTCGAGCAGGCCTTCATGCTTATTTTTTATATTTCTAAATGATTTTGACAACGTTTTTCAAAGTGCGATTTCTCAAAATTGCCTGATTTGATTTTTTAAATATATTTCTTTCCTGATATTCCAAAGAGTACTCTTTGATATAATTTTTTTATAATTATTTGGCTTTTTCGTAATTTTGGAAATTATTTGTTTGAATTTTTTCAAAATTTTTTGCAGTCAAAATATTACTTCTATATTTATATATTATTAATCGAGTATCAACACTTATTTTGACAAGAAAACAAGTGTTCCAAAATGAAGTTTTGAACATTTTTAAAGAGTTTTTAGAAATATATACCGGATGAACCTGATGTCAAAGAAAATTTCAAAAGGGCTTAAATTAATGCTTGAACCTCATTTTTTAAGATAGAATTAAAGAAAATGATGGAAACAATTTTATTCGAATTTCTGTTTATATATTTTTGGAATTATGTTTGGTTCCACGCATTTTCGTAACCTTCGAATGCCTGGGTCTCATTCTAATTCGGTGCGTGTTCCGAGCCTAAGACAATTTTGTAGATTATTTTATATCAGAAAGATTTTTCAAAAACAGTTCTCAACTTCGAATAGCTGCAGATTTTTGTCTTAGCTTCAAATAGAACTACGAACAACAAGAAATTTCAACTAGTTTTCGAAATATCGTATTAAATGTAGATTGGTGCTCGAGACTAAAATCACGCAACTGACGGGCGATTGCTGGCCACGCCATGGAAAAATGTGACAATCGTTCGTCAATCGCTTGATTTTTGTCTCGAGAACCAGTCTACATTCATTGTTGTATTTCATAAACCAGTTGAAATTTCTTTTTGTCCTAGGTTTCATTTTGTAGCTAAGATTCTAAGCTTCATTCTGGGAAGTTTCGAATTTTTTCCTTTATTTCCCTAAAAACTGCAGCGATTTGACGTTGAGTCATGAAAATTTTCCAAAATCGGAAATTAAATCCATATTTTTAACGTGCTATCTCCGTTTCTATTAATTGAAAATACTCTAAATATGACTCATTTGAAACGTACTTTCATAAGCTGTTCAACTGTTTTTTAATAATCTTTCTAACTCAATTCTTCACAAAGTTATCTACTTTCTAAGACAGCCATGTTTTCAATAAGAGTTTTGTAATTGGACGCGCAATTTTGACCGGTAGTGTATCATGTACTGTAATTCTTTAAAAGAATGATTTATCTATGTTCTTTAAGGGACTAATAATCCCAAGGAACTTTTCTGAAATAAATATCACAAATTACAAAACTAGTAGCCAAATCAGTAGTGTGATTGGAAAGGTCAAAAATGATATGTAATTACAGGATTGTGTTATTAAAAGTCAGCAAATCGGGAAAACAAGTATTGTTTTTTCATTCTTGAGTCTTTATGTTCAACATATCCGGTACTAATGGAACATATTTTTCAGCGTTTGACAGATCCTAAGTTACAGTCTCTATTCAGTGATCTAAAAATTCATGACAAGGAAGAAATTGCATTCAAGCACTTGAAATCGGATGGGAAAGATCCAGATGGACTAGAGGAAGCAAGATTACGAAAGAAATTAATTGGTAATTTTAATTTATGTAAAGATATTAAAAATTAAGAGTATTTAGCTGTCAAAAGCTGTACAGGAAAGAGTCTTAACTAGAGTCCAAGATCGGGCTTGGTTAACGGTAAATCTTATATTAATAGGGCATACATCATAATTAAAATTAAGCACAAGGATTAAAATCAATATATATCCTAATAAATTTTTTATCTCAAACCGAACGCTCTATGTTGAAAAATGTCGAGTCGGGAAATTTTTGAAGTTTGAAGTTATAAAAATCTCATTTCTAGAACATCACCTTCAACGTTGTTAAGTGGTATAAGGACATGCGTCATGTCCTTTCTTCAATCGCAAAATATGCCCACTTCTGGTTGCTCCTGGAATAGAAACATCCCTGCTCGAAGTAATAGTAGACAAACGGATAGGAAATACCGGGTTCAAAGGGATGGTAAGGAGAGTTGTCAATAAGAGAGAATACACAATGATGCGGAGTACGTACCGTATGACGAGTTGTATCGTTAACGTATATCGAAATATTGAAATTGATTTTGTTTTCGAGATTGGAATGGAAATCGCTGTGGGCGTTGGCTCGCGCTGGGACAGCATTGCTGTCAGTCAGCAATGACAGATGATCACGGTTGGATAACCACTACTAGATATGAGGTGGGAGATTGCTCACGCAATGGAAATAAAGGCTCCATCAAAATCGGGCTGCATGTCTGCATATCTGGGCCTATAGGCCCAGTCATGCTTAAACGCAGACGCCGACGCGCACGCTCAACGCTCACGCGACGCGCTTTGCTACGCATTTTTGGGTTATGCTGGAGCAGGCTGGTGTGAGGCGCACCAGCAGAACTCTGTCTCGCTCCCTCTCAGTGCAACCGCTGCGAGGGAGTGAGACGGAGTGGGTAGCAGCGTCTATTTAGGACAAAACCTGCATTTTCGGCAGTGCGGCGGCGACGCGTTTGTCCAGTATGAACCAAAGCACTATTCAACGCAGTTTCTATCCTGACGCAAACGCCGACGCCGCCGCGTACTCAGTTTTGCGTTCGAGCAAGTCTGGGCCTTAAGTCCTGAGAGTTACTTCGCAGTTTTCGGCAGTTCTCAGACGTTGCACGTCGGTAAT
Organism: Melikaiella ostensackeni; assembly: GCA_032362435.1. Classification (NCBI taxonomy): domain Eukaryota; kingdom Metazoa; phylum Arthropoda; class Insecta; order Hymenoptera; family Cynipidae; genus Melikaiella; species Melikaiella ostensackeni. The sequence goes on along the minus strand of JAUMHM010000089.1, from coordinate 6,592,938 downwards.
TGATTAGTTAGACAGAGTAAAGTATTACCACCGGAGTTACAATTACAGGAGTTACCATGAGCACAAACTGCAAACTGCACAATAATTATTTACTACCAGAATATTAAATGTTTAATATACAATTATTTGTATCATTTGCAATTAATATAAAGTAGTTATGCAACTTACACCTACATTCTTTTCAATTTTTCTGAAAACTTCATAAATAAAAGGATGTCAAAAAAGTAATAGAAAAGAAAGAAAAAAGATGAGACTATAGGCACTATTAATTATCAGCAGCCTTTTTAACTAGATAATTTTCTTATGACTCTTTTTCTTTCTTGACTTCTAGCCTTTTGCGCAATCAGGTGTAATTTTACGTTATTTTTTTCTTTTTTATTTTTTTCTTTTTTATTTTTTAAAATAAAATTTGGAATAAACACGCAACAGTCAGCGCGTGCGACATGTTTTCTTCGGCCTTGAATTTTTTTAGAATGATGAAATTATATAAAATGCTATGTACAGAGCTAAAAAGAATACTTGAAAATATTTCACCTTAATTTAAAAAATGAACTTATATAAATTCAGAAAAAATTGGTCTGAATTTAAGAAAATCAGTATCTGAATTCTAGAACTGAATTATATGTTTTCTTAAAGTCAGATAAACTTTATTTTAATTCAGGTGAATTTTTGTTTTATTTAAGCTGTACCATTTCCAAGTATTTATTTTTACTGTTATATGCATTAGATTTAAGATAAAAGAAAAACTGAGGGAGTTTCATTTGATTTTATAGGTTGCTATTCATCAATGGCACACTTTTAGAAAATGTAATTTTACATATCCCTATTCAAATACCATGATTCCAAAAAATTAAAACTAACCTCTTTCATTTTCTCCATTCCCCCTCACTCGCAACTTTTTTTAATCATTCAGAGATTCTTATAATTTAAGGTATTATTAATTTTTTTAAACATTAAACGTCAAACATTAAAATTTGATTTGCTTTTATGAAACTTTGTTGTAAAATTTCTGAGCGCAATATGGAATTAATCAAAATTGGCCAAATTCTTTTAAATTTGTCAAAATCTATTCAAAATATAAGAATCGCAATAATATTTTGCTAGATTCTGTCCATCGCAGTACAAATAATGACAATATTTATGTTCTTTAATTACTGTAATTCTAAAAAGAAAGTTTGTGGAAGTTACCATTTTTTTTAAATATTTAGAAAACTTGATTGTTTTAGATGACTTCGTTGCAAAAAAAGGGAGTTAAACATGTTGAACTTGAAATTTCTTTAGTTTGGATCGAAAAACATAATTATTTTGTTGCCATGAAAGAATGTACTACTAAAAACTATACCTACAAAATGTGCGGCATAAATTTTTAGCCTATATATAAAATTTCATGAATTAATAATTTTTTGAACTTTATTTAAATTAAAAACCCGAACAAAAAGCTTTAACAAATTAATTTTTTCAATATTTTTTTTCGGATTCCAAACCAAAAAAATATTTGCTCGGATCAAATGATTCGATTAATGTCAGCATTTCCCTCGGCACTTTCACCCTGCCGTAATATCTCAAGAAATACGCATCCAACGAAAAAAATGTCCTAAATGAAAACTGTTTATTTTTGAGGGAAAAAGCGACTCCGCAAAAATTTCCCTCACACCCCACCCTCTGGGGCGGTACGGGGGGTAACTTAAAAATTTCAAATTGGAACCTATATTTTTTATTGCAGATTCAGATTTTCCATTAAAACATACGTAAATTTTATTCAAAATTTTTTTTTCGATTTGCGCCAAATGGCGATGTATTTGCAAAAAATGAAATTGTTGACTATTCAAGGAATGCGCTTCCAGACGAAAGATAAAAAAGACGCGTTGATTGTTTTCAGGAGAGCTATTCAATGCATTCAATACGCGAATCGAAAAAAAGTTTTCAAATGAAACTTACATATTTTTTAATGGAGAATCTGAATCTGCAATAAAAAACATAGGTTCCCATTTGAAATTTCAAAGTTACCTGTCCCCCCCTATCGCACTCAGGGGATGCGGTGTGGGGTAAATTTTTGCGGCGTCGCTTTTTCCCCTCGAAAATGAAAAGTTTTTATTATGGACATTCTTTTTGTTGGATGCGTATTTCTTGAGATATTTCGATGTCTCAAGATAAAAAAAACACCCTGTATATATCTGCTTAGATAGGCCCAATAAAAAAATGTCCTGTTTTCGCGCATTCGTGTTAAAGTGACAGATAATCGTAAAATACACGAAATATTCGATATTTTTGAGTATTACAAGCATATTGTATCCGCATATGTACCTGCTTAGTAGAGACCCAATAGATAAATGTCCTATGTTCGCACGTTCATGTTAAAGTGACAGATAATCGCGAAATTCACGAAATATTAGATATTTTTAACTATTACGAGCTCAAAAATGGTTATTTCTGATATGGATGAGCGGTAAAAATTGCAAATACAATATGCATTTTTTACCGCTTATCGAGATCAGAAATAACCATTTTTGAGGTTGTGATACTTGAAAATATCTAATACTTCGTGAATTTTACGATTATCTGTCACTTTTAGCAGGTATATATATGGATACAATATGCCTTTTTTACCGCTTTTCTGGATCAGAAATAACCATTTTTGAGCCTTTGGCGAGGAGAAATCTATTATTTTCCCCTATTTTGACATATAGTGACCTTGCGCGAACTGAAGACATTTTTTTTTGGACTCATCTTTTTCGGGAGTTACTTCGGCACCTATCAGAGACTTCTCAGCCATAACAAAAAACGAAAGCAAAATATTCAATTTTTTCTATACGCCCTATTACCCATCCACATTTAAATTATGTATAAATAACCTTTTGGCAAATCCTACCGACGTATGAAATATTCAAAACAGAATAAATCGGATCAATAATAGATATTAAAAATATAAAAAACGCATTTATACTAGAACGTTTCATTTACCCAATATATGCCCAAGCTTTAGAAATTTTGACGTTTTTTTGGTTTGAGTTCATGTAAGAGAATAACTCACTTCTATGGACCTTATAAATTTGAAATAAATTTAGAAAGTCTTGCCAATCATTATAGGCACAAATTTTTCTAAACTGTTGGAAATTTTCATGCGTTTAAAATACTTATAAGTAAAAAATTGGGAAAACTTCTGCAATTAAAAGATTCAGGGTCTAGCTCTATTTTCATTTATGGAAGCGTTTACATTTGTTACAAATACAAAATAAACATTCATAAAAATTGACAGCTGTAACCAATAATATTTGAAAAAAATATTAATTATACTTTCCAGAATTGAGCCGCCGGATGCAATAACCAGCCCGACGCTCGAAAACGCGTAAAGGTATTATCCGATTGTCTCAAAAAAAAGAAAATTTTAAAAATCGAAAAATCAATTTTTTGAAAATGTAGAATTGTAGAGAATAAGGAAAAGAAGCTTTTCGCTCCTAGAGTTTTTCTTGCTAAACGTTTATTTTTAATAATAAAAACGAAATATTGAAAAAAAGTTTCTCCCTGATTTAATTGAGTTTTAAAACTTAAATCGTTCTAACTCGGCCAAATATTATTGAAATGAGTTGATATTTGCACGACATATTTGAAATACTCTAGCGATGCCTAGGAACTCATGAAAAAGTTAATAATTGCTTATTGTTTAAGAATATTCAGCTGCAAAAGAAGGTCAACCGATAAGTGTGTTTTCTTGGTTTCGCCGGTAAAAAGTAGGTAACTTCGACTTTTAAATAACTTCCAGTGAGTGATTTGTTTAGCAATGTTGAATGATGTTTTTCGGAAAATCTCATATCGATTCGTTGAAAATTTACTGAGATATTCAGGTTTGGAAAAAGCACTCGACGTTTGCCTGTGCTGTTAGCTAATGCGTCGCGAGGACTGCTCCTTCAGACAGCGTTCTCGAAGTTAAGTTAAGATTTTTTGTTGATATTTTAAAAGGAGGTAGGAGAGAAGTTAGTATATTGTAATGTATGTATAATAAAAGAAAAAGTTATTTCATAGACTATTGCGTAATCCTCGCATGCGCGATGCTGATGTTTACTAGGCAATGAACTCAAAATAAAATAGAAAAATTTGTAAGTATGTTCAATGACCACCAAATGACCTCCAGCCTACACGGACAGACTCTTGGTAGTAATATTTCTTTTAACGCATATCCGTAATTGAAATAAAATATACGAATTTAGAGATAAACGAGGTACGGTTAGAAAAAGTCAAATAGAGACTATGAAAATACAGACTGATATCTCGTATTGGAATAAATCGTATGAATATCAGACTCTTACATACAAAAAGTTACAGTATTTCTAAGTCGCTGTATTAAATTTTGTAATTAATTCGAATAACGAAAATTAGTGTAGTGCTTTGGAAGAAGCGAAATAAAATGTTGTACATTTCGGTACAAACGCTTTGCAATCTTCCTAAACCACTATACGAAGAATGGGAGTCACGTGATCTCTTGTTTCACGCTGGCGCATGGCAAATAAAAGACGGAGGAAAGTGTATGAACAAAGCTACAAATGCTTCTTAATATAGTATATATGGGTACATGCTTGGAAGGTCGCTCGCTGGCTACAGTGGGTTTGTTTACGAATTTTATCAGGGCCGTAACGACGGCGGGACAAGCAGGGCGGCGCCCCAGGGCCCCCGGCTGCAAAGGGCCCCCGGAATGGAAAAATTTATTTCCGAAAAAATTCTTCGCACTGAAAAAATTTTTTCCGGTAAAAGGCCACAATAAATTGAAATATTGCCAAGAAAATACTTTTTTCATATTCATTTTAGTCATGGGGGCCCTTCAAATTCGAGGGACTCCGAGAACTTCAACAACAGTATGATAGTTCAATTTTCAATAAAGTATATACCAAAAAAATGCAAACTCTGGCTATATTACACGAATGCAAAATTGATGTTTTATTGGATCCGTTAAAAAAAATATATATTGACTTTGAATTACGTACATCACTTGCCCGTTATTTCTTTACCGTTCCCTTTTTTTTAGAAGTCGATTTTGAAATTTTTTGTTGAAAAAGGGCCCCCCACAAACTCGGCCCCGGGGCCCCCGAGATCGTCACAACGGCCCTGAATTTCATCAAATTACTTGAATTCGAAAGAACACTAAATCACATTATTAATGCACATTAGTCACTTTTAGTAAATTTTAGTCACTTTTTGGGTTAAAAATTAGTCACTTTTGGTCACTTTTTGGTTTAAATGAGTCACTTTTTCCACTCTTTTTCAGGTAAATTAGGCTGTGGCAGCCCTGGGAATTTCAGTAAAGGAATATAATTTTGAGTTTAGCACAGGGAATTTCCGTGAAGAATTCTCATTTTTAATTGGGGACAGGGAATTTCAGTGAAGAATTTTCTAAAAGAATTATAATTTTGAAATAGAACTGGGAATTTCCGTAAAGAATTGCAATTTTTATTTCAGGTTCACTTTGCAACATAAAGTTTCGTTAAGAATTATTATTTTTGCTATAGGACAGGGAGTTTCCGTAAAGAATTATAGTTTGACTTGGAACAGAGAATTTTTGACATGGAACGGGAATTTCGCAAAATAATTTTAATTGTGATTTAGAAGAAGGAAATTAAAAAAATCTCTGTTCAAATCCAGAATCATTATTCTTTTACCAAATTCTCTGTTCCAAGACAGGAATCTTGGAAATATTTTTAAATGTTGACAAATCACACACGATGGTGGTCCTCTTCAGTTATTTATTTTGAATTTTTGTTAAGACATGTACGGGACGTTCTTAGATATAATTTTTAATTTCTTTAGTATTAGCAATTAATTATTCATTAGTTATCTAAAACTGATTACAAATATAATTATAAAAATTATTTATTTCAGTACTAAGTGAATTTTACATTAAGTATGTCATAAACACGTTTAATTGTAATTAAACTGTCATGATAAAAGATTAAAGATAGTTTTCTATAACCACTCTTCAATATTTATATAATCATTTGCTGTAATTCTTATATCTGAGTATGGGATAATTATTATTGTGATAAGATTATTATTTGTTACATTTTATTTAGGTAATTTTTCATTCCAATTTTTATATTATATATAAATGATTGAATTAAGTTTTACACACGAGCAAACGAAATAAATTTCTTCATGCAAATGTTTGCTGATTACAAAAAGGGACGATGAAAGTACAAAGTCCAAAGATAATTATTTTCTTTTTTTAATTTTTTTAATTTTCTTTAAAAATATTTGAAATATCATTAATCATAGTATAATTCACTTTTGAAATTCTTATCGCACTTACTTAATTAAGATTAAAGATACTTTTTTGTGATCACTCTTCAATGTTTATATAATCATTTAATACAGTATATTTAAGAGGGAATTTGATTTTTTGAAATCTTTGTGAAATGATTTTTAAAATCTTCGTGAATTTCTTTGAAATGCTAATACGAAAGAAATCAAAAATTATATCTAAGAATTATTTACCAATTAGAATACCAATCTATTTAATTAAAGATATATTTATAAAAAATACCAACTGCTATGTTAAGCAAATCTGCGCAAAGAATGAAGTGAAACAAAAATACTATGTTCGTTCCAGTGTACGAGGCGTGTATTGGGAATGCTGGAAGGAGATACAACGAAGGCAATACCATTCTTTTACATTTCCCCATTCCCTATACTATAACAGTTTCTTCCACGTAACTGAAATGAAAATGTTTCGGTTCAATATATGTAAATTCTGGCTGAAAAACATTCGTTTGTATAACAAACATAAAAAAATAAACGAAGACCTACCCAATTTGGAAATTCAATGTCTGAATTTTTATTGTAATGCAAAATTTACGTAATATCCATCTTTTAAAAGGCCCCTATATCTTAAGCATAATTTTTTAACTGGCGACATACTTTACTCTTGTAAAGTTGAACATTGTAATTGTACTTTTACCACTGTTCAGTCAATGAACAAGCATGTCAAGGAGCACATAAAAAACTCTGCAAATGGAGTAGTTTGTCCGTTTGGAAACTGCTTTGTACTTAACACAATTTTCAACAATATTAACAGCTACACTGTTTACTATTTTAGAAAGCATGCGGAAAGTAATCTTATTGAAGTAGTTCCTAAACGAGAAAATTCAGTAGAGAAGGAAAATTATTTTTCTGATCAGCCTGTAACGCGCGTCGAGAATGCATCGAGAGAATTGTTCGAGTTTCCAAGTAGGGATGTAATCACCTCTAAAGGCAACAATGATCATATAGTGGACACTTCGGAAATGCCAAGCACTTCAACGAAAGATGAATTCGTTGAAATTCGTAAAATTAATCAAAAACATAGTAAAATTCAATCAGACGCAACTCAAAACTCAACTGATTTGTGTTTAACACTAAGTACAAAGTATCATGCGACTGAGCTTGCTATACAGAAAGTTGTTACTAAATCGTATGATACGTTAGAAATTTGCAAAGATAAATTTTCGCATTCTGTGATTAGCAATAGCTTATGTGAAAAAAATTCAAAAAAAAGTGTAAGGGACATTTTTGACGATAGTTTTCGCAAATTTGCAAACGCTTTCCATAATAAAACAGGTACTTTAAGGAATACATACAATAGAAGAATGTATTATCGTGAGAATTTGAATCTGGTTCTCCCTGTGGAGGTAGAGCTTCTTAACGATGTTGGGGAAGACTCCGTGTGTCGATACAGTTACGTTCCCATACCAGACACTATCGCCATGATGTTGATGGACGACAAAATTCGTAGCTACTGCGAAAATAACACGTTGAAGGACAATGGTAGAATAATGTTTGATATTCTTGATGGTAGGATAGTTAAGGATAACGAATTCATAAAAAGTCATGGAAATGTCGTGCAATTACTTGCTTTTCAGGATGCTTTTGAAGTTTGTAATTCAATTGGAGCGTCTAAGACAAAGTTGAAAATTATTGCCGTTTATGTCGTTGTTATAAATCAACCTCCACATTTGAGAACAAAAAAAGAAAACATTCAGCTCGTTATTCTGTGTTACGATTCGTACATAAAAAGATTTGGAATAATCTCGGAAGCCATCAAATAGGCGGATACGTTGAAAATTCTAGTAAGTCAATTAACTTTTGTAGATACTGCGAAATAACTCAAAAAGAATTCTACTACAAAGTTTTTCATCAAAGACAATCGAGGACTATTGAAAGCTACATGAAGTGTGCAAAAGAGGCTGAAGAAAAGGAAACAATTGTTAACGGAGTAAAGAAAGACTCTGCGCTGAACGAGTTGAATTACTTTCATGTACAAACTCCGGGTTTGCCTCCGTGCTTAGCGCATGACACGGTCGGGACTGAAAAGAAAAAATTAGAGGGCACTGCAAGTCAAATCCGGAGACTTGTTTTACTATTTCCAGTAGCAGTAGCAGATAAAGTTAAAGATTTCGATGATCGAGTTTGGAGAATGATGCTGCATTTAAGAACAATTTGTTCTATTGTGTGCGCTCCGGCATTGTCAAATGGGCAAATTGCTGTTCTGCAATTGGAAATAGAGAAATATTTGCATCTCAGATTGGACTGCTTTTCCGAAGAAAAATTAACACCTAAGCACGAAAATCTTCGGCATTGCCCTATGCTAATTTCCCACTTTGGTCCACTTGAACATGTCTGGACTTTGCGATTTGAGACCAAACATGGGGAATTCAAAACTGACATGAGGCATTACACAAATTTCAAAAATGTAACGCAGAAACTTGTAGAAAAATATCAGTTGAAGTAGGCTGCTTTTCCTCCTTGTACTGAGTCCTTTGCAGAAGCAAAAAATGTCTCCGAGTATACCCCAGATGCGTATGAGACTGATGTTAGGCTTATGATAACTGAAGCTTTTAATGATAGAAGCTTGGATGACTTTAAATACATCTCAATTAAAATGAATTTTCGTGGTGTAGAGTACAGAAAAGGCATGTCTGTTTGTATTGAAAAGAGTAAATGTGGTAATTTCATGATATGTAAAATAGAGTTTATCATTATTGATTCAACGTATACAAATGTAGCATTTGTAGGAAAAATAAAAGAAATCGTTTTAAATACATAAATTGGCGTATACGAAAATAGCACAAACGATTCGAAAGGGAAAGTCCTATCTTGTTTTCCCTATTCCTCTCTCTCTTGTCCCCGGATCCATTGCCGGAACTGACGATTGCCAACGTCACAACATACTTGCTAAAATATGCACCTCTCGATTCCGATATTTAATTTGAGTGTAAGTACATGTAAGATGAAAATGCAATAAGGTTCAGATTTTTCAAACTTTCTATTTATTTCAACGCAACGCTTGCAATCGTTTCAGGTAAAAAAATAATTGACAAGTTCATGGTATTTTAGAGGCTGATAGTAAAAAGGGTTAAAAAAAATCGTCGGAGGAAAAATTTATTTAAAAAAAAGTTGCGGGCAAAAACGAGTTGGAAAGAAACAAGAAAACGAGGATTATATCGTATATCATAATGTAACGATATAATGCAACGATAGAATAGAATATATCGTTGTATTATATTGCTATGTTATAATTTACGAAACAATTCTCGTTTTTCTTGTTTCGTTTTAACACGTTTTTGCCCGCAATGTTCTTAACTCATTTTGCTCTGACGATTTTTTTATTCCGCTTTCGCTATCAGCTCCTCAATTTATATTACTTATCACTTCCAAATAAAGTCCTTCTTCAACCCTTAAAAATGAATCTTTCTTCTTTACTTTTTCCCAAATTTTCATAACTTTTCGTCACTGAAACCAAATTTCTTCGCGCTAGAAATATTTCAATTTGAAAAAATCTTTAATTGAAGCGTGCTCTGCAAAATTGCATTATACCCCACTTGCCATAAGGCTCATTTTATACCTACATTCACATATTAGATGACCCTAATGACAGGTGGCGCATAATGCACTGTCGTAGAGCACACTTCAATTATTCAAATTCTGAAACACTTGCTTCTAATTTCAGATGCCTCGAATAAGAATTTGGTTTAGAGGCCGTGAAAAAAAGATTGCGGTGACGTTTACTGTTGCCAAGGATGTTCTACAAACCGTTCTCCAAAAAGGATGCCAGAAATTAGGAATAATTGGTACGCGACTAGTAGCTGAAAGAGATGGCACATTACTGACATGAAGAAGATGTAACGTACTACGCACATGGTGATGAACCAATTCTACTTCTAACAGAAAATGAGACCTGGGTTCCCGGAAACTAAGTTCCTCAAGAAGTTATTGCGGTAAATATTTGGCAAAATGACCATGCCCTTCCAGAAGATAAGGATCCGATCGGCCAACCTACTGACAATGAGGACATAAATGAAAACGGTGCTGTTAATGGTGCCGCTGAAAATGCAGTGGATGCTGTACCTGAAATGGAAGAAGAAATACGTGAAATCGGAGAATCTGCTGTCGACGACCTTGCCATATTTTTAAACGAAAAACGAGCCAGCTTCAGGTCTTGGGATGAATACGCCGTTCCTTGGAGGCAATTAAATCTCAGTGACCTTCAAAGCTGTAGGTCTGGTACTGCGAAGGATGCTACTGTTAGTTCGTGCAGTGATTAGCGATATAAGGTTTTACAACGTTGCATTTGGTATCAACGAGCTGAAGCTAGTGGGTATGCAATTTATGACGTAGTTTCCGGATACGTTTGAAGATAGAAACGACGATGGGAGTAGATTAGACATTGGCTACAACGGAATCCTAGAAAAGCTGAAAGAACGCAACAATTATTTGAATCATGTGATGAAACGAGGTCCAAACCTTACTAACAATTTGGAAATACCTTTGAAATGTCAAAGAATGCTCCAGGCAATTCAAAGCGGTACAGTTAACTGGCAACCAGAATAATTACCAGAAGAATGAGACCTTGCACACTTTAGAAACGAAGAGGAAAGCTTTACAAGCCATTGATCTCAACGTCTCAATAGAGCAAAACAGTGATACTCAAAAACTGATGATGGTTACCTATCCGGCACAAAAACTTTTCTTAAATAACATAGAGAAACCTCCAAACGTTAATACAATCTTGGAAAAGTGGCCTACTCTTCTCAACAAAGATGGCCTTTTTTGCATTTCGAACAGCTCACTGGCGTATCGATTCGAAAGTTGCGAACGAAATTCGAAGAAAAAATGTTGACTCTTTTAATATACGGTCAGTGGAAATTTCATGTTGATTTGCCTGGGTTATCAGCAGAAGAAAAGGAACGAAAAGTTTTGGACATTATTCAGACGCATTTCAAGGAAACAGACTTGGATATTGTGCTGACTTTATCAGTAAGTACTTACCATCAAAATGTTAGTTTTGAAAATTGCCTTATTTTCCGCAGTTCGTATTTTATATTTGCAATAATTTTTTATGTAATTCGTATTAGGTTCTTAGAAAATTGTGCAATTTCATCTTCTTACAGCTTTACAAGGTTATAACGGAAACCAGGAGGAGGAAGGAAATCTGGATCAAGTAGCGACTCCAACAGGTCCGGAGGAGATAGAAGTGAACACAGCGGATGAAAATGACCCAAAAATATTACCAAATGCAGACGATAAAATTGCAGACGATGAATTAAATGCGGAAGAATTAAGAAAGAAATTCTTACTTCTTATGGACAAAAGAGTGGTTCTCAAATGTGAAACTTATATTAAATCACTGCAAGAATTAATTGCGTCGTATTTCGTATTCAATAAGACATATCCGAAGCCTCATGCATGCACTTTACTATTCATACAAATGTACTTATTGAATATTTCGCCTCCAAATGGTGTCTGCAGAGTAAGAAACCAAACTTATAAAAAAAGAGTTTTAAATCTCTTCGAAGCTTTACAAAAAATTAACGTTCAAGATCACATTTGATTCACAAAAAAGTACAAGTAATAATGTTTATTATTATTTGTGAAGTATGTACTTAAATGTAACAGGCAATGTTAAAGATTTAAATCTTTATGAAACAGATTTAACGTGTTTCTTGCTACTTTCATGTACGCTTTAAAAGCGGATTGTTTTTTTTTCAAGTTTCATCGTATTAAGTTTGTTTTTAAAAGTAAGTGTTTCATTTCTTAAGTATTTAAGTGCAAAAATAAAATTCAAGAGTTTGTGAAAGGGGTCTCAGGAACTTTTTGCGACGTTAATAATGCTTCAAAAGTGTGTTTTGGAAAAGTTTCGCAGTTACTATGTTTGTTCTCAGAAGTATAAGTGCTTCTATCACGAAATGTTTGAAAGAAAAGTAGTATAAGTACTATAGTAACTGTTCCACGGCCATCCGCGTATTAACAGTGCTGGCGTCCACTTATTATCATCGAAAAAATCTTCCGTTGACAAGAGTCACATGTCGCTAATACTTTTCGCGTCAACTTCGCCATGTGTGGATGGTAGAAAGACTCCTTTAGAATGAGATATGTTTTCTTATTGCCTGGGTGACCATAGGCAACGTGACATTCCCAAATTAAATCCTTCATTAATTGCTGTGATACATAAATTAGGTTAGTCACATAAAAAGTGTGATACAAATTATCGTTGATTAATTTGTATCTCCTTACCTCGCCTGGATTTCTAAGTACCTTTCGTTTCATTTCTTTTATCCTTTTATCTCTCAATTGCATTTCTGGTATTTTTCTGATTTTATCCTCAAAATTTTTAGGCCATTCATAACTTAAGGCATGAATAGTTACCTTAGTTTCTGCTCGGCCCCTTTTGTAGTGTTCTCTTTCAGGTAATCGGCTTAACACGTCTGCCATGATGTTTTCCTTTTTGGGCAGGTGTTCAATTTTGATATTATAATCTTGAATAGCCAGGATCCATCCTGTTAACCGAGCGTAGACAAATTTACAGGTCTTTAGGGAAGTTAATGAGAGATGATCGGTTTTATTGATGATCTCCGCCCCCTGCAGGTATGTACGGAATTTCTGTGGAGCCCATACAATGGCTAATAATTCCTTCTCCGTCGTGAAGTAAGTCAGCTCAGGTTTTTTGAGCGTCCTGCTTGCCAGGGTGATTATCTCTCGTTCCTTCCTGTCATTTAGTTGGTAGAGTGCCGCCCCTAAAGCATAATTGCTGGCGTCCGTCTCTAAATAATAGGCTCTTTTGGGGTCGGGAAAGTAAAGTAGGATTGATTCTCCAAAGAGTTGCTTCACTTTCTCGAAACTTTCTTGTGCTGCCTGTGACTAATTCCAAGGCATTTCCTTTTTTATTATGTGTAGAAGGGGTACAATTTCTGCCGCATGTCAATCGCTGAATTTAGAGTAGATGTTAATTAATCATAGAAAACCACGTCGTTGTTTTACATTGCGGGGTGCTGCGAACTATTTTATGTTATTAATTTTATCAGGATCGGGTTTAATGCCTTGTGTTGTCAAAATGAAGCCCAAGAATTTTGTTTCGTTCTTGAAGAAGTGTGATTTGTCTAGATTGATTGTCAAGTTATTTTCGACCAGTCGTTTCAATAATTCATTGATGTGTTGAAGATGCTGTTGATTGGAGTCGGATGTTACTAAAGTGTCGTCCACGAATGTGATTACGTGGTCACCTATCCCTTTTAGTGCTGGGTCCAGTCCTCGGACGAGAGCTGCTGTACTGGTCTTTAACCCGAACGGAACTACCTTGAATTCGTAGCTCTTGCCA
>JAUMHM010000089.1:6556485-6579223 GCA_032362435.1 Melikaiella ostensackeni | reverse complement strand
TCTCCAAACTCCCGGTTTGAGCTTTCTATCTTCTCCGTCCTACCTTCCAACTCTTCCACCTTTTTATTAGGGTCTTTTTGCTTTTCTAGTCTTTGTTCCAAACTCTGCATCCTTTTTTCCAAACTTTCCTTGAATTCTTCCCATTTCTCCAATTCCATTCTCCAATCAATTTTAATGTTAAATAATAATTTTTTAAATGTAATAACAATTTAAAAGTCTAGAATTTCAGAAACTTTGACTTTAAAACATTCAGTTTAGTTTTCAATTTCAAATTGTCAAATTTTAATCGCTTCGAATCGAATTTGAGTTTCGAGTAGAAAACACTTTTTTTATGCTTATATACACGTATTTGATTGAAAAAACTGAAGGTTGAACCATTTTTTGAGCATAATTTGATTAATGAAAAGTTGTGAAATATTTGGAAAATTTTATTATTTAAATTTAGAACATCAGGAATAGAAAGTGTTCAATTTTTTTCCAATTCAACCTCATCATAGCCTTTCAATCTGTTGCAAATTATTCCCCTGAAAAGGTTTTTTGTCTCTCTTGTAAAATGAGGTTTAACGGAATTAGGCGGTTTTAGTTTTGCGTATAGCTCAATTGCTGTTCAGTACTCTATAAGGAACTAAAACTTTTTATATTTTAAATTGCTTATAGTTTCATTTTACTTTTACGACATATATATTCGGCAAGTAAGTTTCATATTGTGCAAAGAAATCATATTTGAATTTTATGTAATCGATAATTAATTCAATAGTAATTATCGACTGTTGAATCGATACATCTATTATGCCACGATTAGAAACATTTTCAGTCATCTCGTCAGACCAATCATGGACTTCGTTCTTGTCAATTACGTTCATCTCTGTACTGATTCAAATTATATTAAATAGAATATTATATTAATTGTGCTTCCATGAATAAGAACAGCTTTCTTAGTCATATATGAAGAAAGAACAATTGCAATGACAAGATTGTAATTTATTCAGGTTGATACGAATTGGACATTTCTGGGACATTAAGTGGGTCATTATTGAATGAAAGCTAGGACTACCGCGGAAGGAATAAGTGAAGAAGAGCACACGTGAAAATGGCGAGTGAATTTGCCACGGTTTCGTGATTTGCTTCAATTAGGCCCGAAGCGGTATTATAATGTGAAATCAGATGCCTCGCGGCTAACTAAGGTAAAACCTGGAGTACAGATGTCCGTCCTATGGACTGCCATTGTGTTCAATTAATGGTAACCAACCGTAAACCGAAAGTCTAATTGACAGATTCAATTTCACCGCGACAATGGCGACAATCCGTCGAGTCGTGCACTACGATTTGGTGATTGGTCCCGGATTTTCCGAAAATGAATCCGAAATCGACTTACGCCTCTCTTTCGCCACGGAACGGGGATCAATGTCCTCACAAAAGAGAAACGATCGAGATGATCCCTTCTGCAAACCGCATTATTTTAAAATTCGAAATGTGGGGTGTCTCATCGAACAGATGTAGAAACTATAAAATTCTTTGAAATTAGAGAAGTTATGAATTCAACCATGAAATTTGGACAACAAACTCTTAAGTGTCTCCATTTAAATTTAAAAAAAAACACAAAATAAAAAAATAGAAAAAAAACGAAGGACTTCTGGGAAAGGACATAGAATGGAAAGATATTAATAGTCATGGAGAATTGGAAAATGTTGCATTTGAATAATTAGATTTTGATTTACTTTTTGATTTTCGTAATGTAGGTGATACGTTTCTATGTATTACTTTAAAAAAGTTGCAAACAGTTATTGACGCCTTTAACAAGTTTTATCTAAAACTTCAAGTTACGTATGAAATAGAAAAAAAAATGACCAGTTTTTTTGACATAGAATTAATTAAACCTTAGGATGATAATATTATTACTAATTGATATAGAAAAGGTACATGTTCAGGCAGGATGTTAATTTTTTTCGGCTTATACAATCCAGATCAGAATTGCAGTAATTAAAAATTTAGTTGACAGAGCATATTAAAATTAGAACTGGGTCAATTAAAAGCAAAACAAATAATAGTTCAGTTTCAGATACTAAAAAGGAAGTAAAAGAATAAAGTTCATTTAATACATTTGTTCTTCCATATTTTAGTCAAATTTTGAAAACTATTCAATTTATGTTGAAAATATTTTTTTTGCGAGAAAAAAGAAGGAAAGGAATTTGGAGGTTGCCTTTTTTCTTTTCCTCTCTTTCCATTACTTTTTTCTTTAAATTTGAATGGAAACAGAAGTGCATTGTCCAAATTTGATCGTTGGATTTTTTTTTCTAATATCCAAGAATAATCATAGTTAAATTTGAATGCTGGACGTTGAAGAAGAAATTAAATTCTGATTTATTCTGTATTTAATTTCATGAATTTTATTTGAAGAAACCATCTTTCCAACGAAAAGGTGATTTGTCAGCAGAGCGAATAGAAGAATTTAGGGAAAAGATGAATGGCGAAAACGGAAGAGTGAAATGTAAACGAGGACATGAAAATAGTAATAGGAAAAGTAAAAAGAATATTAAAGGATATAGTTAAGAAATTATTCAGCGAAGGGGAAAAGAAGTAGCTGGAATGAGGAATGTAAGGAGAAAAAAAGGAAGTAAAAACGGAATTGAGAGAATGGAGAAACCGAATGAATAGTGCAGAAGAATACAGCAGAAAGAAGAAAGAGTATAATGATTTATGTGATAGGAAAAAAGAAAAAGAATTGAGTCCCTCAAACCAAAAAGGTTTGAGGGAC
The DNA here is from genome assembly GCA_032362435.1 of Melikaiella ostensackeni. NCBI lineage: Eukaryota > Metazoa > Arthropoda > Insecta > Hymenoptera > Cynipidae > Melikaiella > Melikaiella ostensackeni. The sequence continues at coordinate 6,576,468 of JAUMHM010000089.1, read as the reverse complement.
AGTCAGAAAAGGCTAGCTCGGAGGAAGAAGTATGGAAAGTGATTAATAGGGAGAGGAAGAAAAGGACATAAGTTAATCAGTAGAATGAAATATTATAATGAAAAATATTATATGGAACTGTTAGGAGAAGTGAAAGAGAAAATAATAAAGAGAGGGAAAGAGAAAAGATAAAATGACGAAGAAGAGGATATCACAAGGTAAAAAATATGCAAGAACGACAAGTTCATTGAAAGATGGGGGAAAGAAATTGAAGAAGTGCACGTGGATAATGTATACAGGGTATGGAGAGAAGAGGGTTGGCCAAAAATATGAAAAGGAGGGATAGTGGTACAAATAGTGTAAGAAAGAAATGAGAATCGTGTTAAAGATTCTAGGAGGGTGTCGTTGATGCCAACATTATGTATGATTTATGTTACAATAGTATCAGAGAGGTTAAAGGAAGAAGAAGAGGAGAAAAGGATAATTCCACCGAATCAGACAGCATTTATGAAGAGTATAGGAGTGATAGATAATTTTTTATGTGCTTAATTATATTATAAATAGAAGGATCAAAAGAGAGAAAGGGGGCATGACAGCAATGCTTGTGGGTTTGAAGGCGACGTCTGACTCATCAGACAGGGAAGAGATAGATAAAGCTTTGGAGAAAAAGGGGATAAGTGAAGGTTTGAGGAAAAGAGTAACAGAGATCTTTAGAGAGACAAAAAGTAAGATTACTTTGGGTGAACAAGTTGGAGATAGTTTTTGGTTGGGTAGAGGTGTAAGGCAGAGGTTTAGAAACAAGGGTGGCAAAAAAAAAAATGGGCGGCGAGATGGAAAGGTGAAAAGCTAGAGGAAGTGAAAGAATTTGAATGCAGTCAACCGCCGTTAACTTTGCAACTTTGGGGTTGTATTGACAGAAAATTCTAGGAATTGCAGACTTATAGGATGCCCCCTCTATTAGCACAATATTCGGTGCACGTACACCGGCTTGCGCATACGCATATCATGAACATACGTAGTGGGAGAATCACAATTAGTGTGCGTGCTGTACGTGTGATGACGTTTAAGGTGGGTATACACTTATCGCATGGCAAGTTATCGGAGATGGACTGTATCTCAGTTTTATCATGCAAGCGAATGGAGAATATGAAGCGCAATCAGCGAATATTGAGGAAAGGATTGAGAAAGCGACGGGCGTAATGAAACAGATATGGTGAATAGGAAAACGAAGGTTTAAAAGAGATTGGAATAGGCGAATGAGGTTGTTTGATATGCTGGCATGGCTGGTATTAGGCTATGGGGCAGAGATATGGGAATGGAAGGACAGAAAGGAGATAGAGACGTTGCAAGAGAGATATATGAGATAGCGTGGAAATTCGAAGAGAAATTAAGGGAGAAAAAGGGAGGGGTGTTAGCGAGAAAGTGTCACAAAGAGGTGGAAGAAAGAGGAATGAGGACTGTAGAGTTAACGCGATGGGAAGAAGAAAGAAAAGAGTTTTTCAGAGATCGAGGGATAGGAGAAGAAGGAAATATAGACTATGAGTAATGAGAAAAAAGAGATAGAGAAAGGCAGGTAATAGATAGATGGGGGAGGATAGGGGAATCAAGGTACAATAAATGGTGATGAAAAGAGAAGGTTTGCTCATATATCTGGAGAGAGGATGAGGGGAAAAAAGGTGGACAAAAATAGCTGGATGGAGACTGAGAAATGAAGTAAAAGAAGCAATGTATTGGGAGAAGGGTGAGAAGAGAAAATGCAGAGTATGTGAATTGGTAGAGGAGACATTAAAGCATGTATGGAATGGTTGTATGAGAGGAAATGAGGAGACGGAGGATTGCAAGAGAATGTTAAGACAATTTCAGGGGAGGAGGAAGTCTCTCTTGCTTACTCGCTCGTACATTCAAACGCTCATACTCGATCACTCGTACGTTCTTCCATTACAGCACGTTAAACTTTTAAGAATTAGAAATTATATGCATCAAATTAGAGAATAAATTAGAATAAGCGTTGTAAAAAAGATGTAATAAGGATGTAAAGGAACGGAACTAATGTAAACCCTAAGGGGACACATTATGAATAAAGTAGAAGAACTATCTTTCCATCGTTTGATTATTGTAAAAATGTATTATTTTCAAGGGCAAAGTAGGTTAAAATTCACGAAAATAAAATCACTGAGTGCTTTTGAAGTTCGAATAAAAAGCACACTCGTCGCTTCCAAATACGAGGCGAAAACCGTGTTAAGGGTGAATTATCGCAGAATCAAAATAATTCGATAAATGGGGTGCCGTTCGTATTATGAGAGGGGTGACCATGTCGAATGCACAGAAGTGGGGAGGTCGTGCTGAAACATCCTCTGCGTTTGCCTAAAGTATCGTCCAGAGCTGCAAAAAACTCGTTAACCTGAAACGATCCAAAGTTCGCCACCAAGGATGCGGATCACTGAAACTTTTTCTCCCCCATGCCATGTTTTATCGAAGATCGGACGCAAAAAGCAATTCCGGGCGCAACCATCGCAAATTGCTACCTCGTCAATAATTGATCGCTGAGAGCTAGGCGATCGTATTTATTCGTTTGAGCTAATTCTTAGGGCGTGAACGACTCCATTAAGGATACATTTGTGACATAGCCTTTGGCCAAATTGGTGCTGTGATTCGAAAATTGCCATTCAATGCTTTTCAGTACCTCCTTTTTATTTATTTAAGCAACTTAAGAAATTATTTCAAGATAATAATTATAAATAATTCACTAAAGCAATCTATCAGTTAATTCACTAGTTTATTCTGTCTACATTGAGGCTCCTATGTTTCCATTCTCTTTTCGCATGTTTTTTGTCTCGCGACTTTTTTTATCATGTCAGTATGACAGTTTATTAGTATAGAGGAAGCCAGTACGAGGTGAATAGCAAATCTTTTGAAGTCATAATATTGATAAATAAGAGGGAAAATATTGCATACCAATTTTCGTTCGAACATTAATTTTGAAGATACCAATGACATCACATGAATTATATTAGCCATTTATCCTATATTCTATACTTTTTTTAACACGTTTATACTTTATTAAGATGGTACTGTTCTGGTATGAATAACAATATTCACATTTTAGGCCTTTCTTAATAATTGTCAAAGGGCATTGTATATAAATTTATGAAAAAATTATCGAAAACTGTTTTTTAAAAACATTTTTTCATTTATACAGTGATTATTTTTTAATATGTTATGAAAATTGTAGTCGCTCTAATCTGTGACGTACCTAGATGCAACCATGATTAAGAGAATCACTCATTAGATAATTTTGGAGCCAAAAGTTTGACGAATCGAAGGAAACAGTGAAAGAATAATGAAGCAATTTAAATCCTCAAAAAATTATCTGTCAACGAACAAAATTTTCATCGCGATGTCAAAAACACGTTTTTCACTTTTTAATTTCAAAAATATGAAGTAAGTAGTAAAAAGGCTGATTATAAATCTCGCTTTTAATTTTGCTGCTCATAAAAAGATACTACAGAACTTTGGCTTTAAAACACAGTCAATTTTTCCCATTATTAAGTTCGTACTGGTATCCACCTCGTACGGGTTTCCCCTATTCATTTCTCAACGCTTTTATGTAGAGATGATACAATTTCAATTCCTTTTCATTCCATTCGAAATAATGTTTTTATTTTATTTTACCTAATCTAAAATTGTTTGATTTGGAACGTCATCCACTCAAAATCGTTCAAATATTTTTTCAAATGTCAAACGCTTTCAATTCGAAATTATAAATTATTGTTACAAAAAATGTTAAAACACTTAATACTTTAAAATTTTTTCAATAATGAATTACTAAATTATTTATATATTTAATGCTAGGAAATAAAAATCTAGGGACTTAAACGCGCGCATCGAGCGCGTGCATTTACTGCTAGTAAATTATAAATTAACTGTAACTAATAGATCCCCTTAAATAAAATACTATAAGTCGCATCAAATGAATGAAAGTTAAAAAAGTATCAAAGAACCAGTGGATAAAGAGCGGGGTACTTAAAATTCGGAAAGGCAAACCATAGCGTGTCAAGGGCCGTCAGGTGGTAGATTTAAATGGCACAATGGCTCAATCCCAGGCGAAAATCCGCTCTCTAAAGCTCAATTCAAATGCACTCGTGATCCCCCTGCGTCAAATGCGCCATAAGTAGGTACTTAGTTGCACATTTGGCTTAAATTTTCAGTGCCCCTCCCGCTTTCCAAGATATTCTCATCGTCCATATGTGATCACATTCACCAGTGGAAACTACGTGCATGTAAATAGATACGCGTAATAGGACAGAGGCATTATTCATGATCCAGGATCTATTATCGCGTTCATGATCTATAAAGAAAGCATTAACTGATTCATCTGCGAATTTAGTTAACCCCTAACAAATAAGTTACCGGTGCAATGTACAATTTATCATCAATAAATTTAAAGAAAAGTCCTAATGGTTAGAATTTTCCATTTTTTTCATTTTCCAACTTCGTCTCTAATAAGAAATCTTGAACTATGTACGAGTACAAAATAAACTTAAGACCTTAAAATCTCACCGTGATGCAAACGATTTGAAACCAAATACACTAAAAACATAAATCATTTCCCTACGGAAAACTGGGCATTGCAAACTCCTAAAACCTATCTCTTGGGAAAACCACGAGCTTGAATACCAGAACTCATACATTTATATCGGAGTGCCTTTTTCTTGCTCAGGTAAATTTTATAAGGCGGCAGAAATTTACACTCACAAAGGAATAGTGACTGTATCTAGGGACCAAAAACTCTGTACACGTGTAAAAATCAGTCGTGGAACGCTACAACTAAGCTCTTAAACTCTATTTTAAAGCTAGAACTTAGTACTGTTCTGAAATAAGGGCCAATAGCTGGCCAATAAAGAAAACGAATTACTTTATATGGCAAGAAACAGGCACAGATCCTCTAAAACTGAATGTTATCAAACCGTGCTATAATTGGGCATCTCAAATCAAACCAATTATCGACGCAACAGGAGACTGTACTCTTGGGTCACAACAATACACTTTGAAAGTTTCACTATTGATAGGTCTATAAACTACGGATATAATAATATTTACAGACACCTTAGCCTCAGACAGTTGACAACAGAATCGTATTGAAAGTTGAAATTACCATTTAGCAAATCTAGAATTATTATAATCATGAGCCAATTAGGGTTGGCATCTCACTCTAGAACCAAAATTAGTTATGGGGAAAACACATATATTATCGATACAAACGCTAACTGCGCCATTTGCAATCTCAACGCTTGAGAAATGCTCAATCGTTTCATTCCGTACTGTCTAATTTATAAACGTATCAAAGAACAATTCCTAAAACCCTACGTGAGCAACCGGATGTACGACAATACAGAAACTATGCAACAGTTACTACGCTCAACTCTGGGTTTAAGTCGACTATCGGGGATTCTCTCGATGACCATGACTCCGTTCCAAGAATTTCGACGATGTAAACAAGTCAAGGCCGTCTGAAACAGTGCTTCCAACGCGTCTCCAAGCAGTACTGCGCATGCGTCGTGCATGGCGTCCGATTATATATTTTTCGCGCGCTGTTTAGAACGCTAAAAAATTTTTTTGTTTTGTTTAAATAATGGCTTTTTAACTTACAGATTTATCCATTAGAACAAAATTGAAAATAATTAAATCACTATTCTGTAAACAATAAATATACTTTACTATAATGATAAATTATAAATATTATATTTTATAATATGTAATATTAGATTTAAGTATGGGTTTCAATATATTCATCTTTGAAAAATTTTTAAAAGCCCAAATATAACCTAAAAAAAAACTTGTTCTAATTGATAAATGATATGCGTTCAATTTGTCTGAGACAAGGGTAAACTAAATATTTAGCTGAAATTAGGAACAAATTTAGCTGTTACACCATAAAATATTTGTTTATCTGCTTATTTACTTTAAACGTTTGAGGACCGTTAAGCTTTTCGTTTAAAATAAGTGCTTTCTCTCTGATAATCGGCCCCAATATTGGATCATCTCTGTCCCTCATTTACATGAACCATTCTAACGCTGCAGCATCCAAAACCATATTGTCACTTGTTTTCGACGATTTTTCCTTCAAAAATTCAAAACTTTTAACCACATTTCTTAACTCAGATTCGCGAGCTATCACGCGCTTGTACGTTTTCTCACTGATACCATATTTCTGTAAAATAGATTGTTCTGAGACACCTGATTTCACCTTGTCTACAAGTTCATATTTCTCGTAATTGCGTCAAGGTCGCCGTGCGTCTTTCCCTGTCCCTTGGACTACCACGTTCACGAATGCGAGCAGACAGAATTCTAGAAAGGACTCAAACCTAGGTGACTTTAATCCAGAGTTGACCGTATGTATAAAAAACGAAAAACATTTGAATGACGTATATTACTACGTAGTTAGTGCTCTCAAGATCAGTTCATTTATAATTAACGAATAATGAGCGAAACACTTTCTTTATGTATGTCTGTGCGAATTAACCTGCAGAACTCTCTTTAATTGATGCTATATGTATTTATCAAAATTGACAATTTTTAATAGTTTTTACTTGGTCAAAAAGAGTATATCTTATCTTTACTGTATCTTATATACGAGTATAAACATATATAAAGACAGTCTATCACTTAGCGAGGGTATCGGATTACGACCGGGGTAGCAGGGGTCGCTAGTAGGGGGTGGAAGCTTGAAAATTAGTTTTAATTGTTTCTCGTATACGAACTCATCCCCACTTATCCCTGACTCGTCTCTACTCGCGCATTAAGCTTGAAGTTAGGCAGCCAAGGATGAAGGGGTTGAAGAGGAGAGGATAGGGAGGAAAGGGGCATATGGAGTATTATAGACCCGCGAAGCGTGAGCAGGTAAGGTATACACGTTCTACGTGACACGGTTGGTAAGCCCGAAGCTGGCTTTGTTAAGCTCGGATTCTGAGTGCCTTTGATACGTGTACTTGCACGCTAACTAACCAACCTAAGCTATGTTGCTTGTAGGTAGTACATAGCCCCACGCACACCTAAATGAAAGCATCTGTGGCCTCGGTCTACACTCTGCAGGGTGTACATGTCTTCCTTTTACACACGTCGCAGTCCACACGAGCGTGATACATTTTCAACTGGAAATTGAATTCCCGCGGTAATTTTAATGGCATTGTGGCCCAGCCTTGTATGCCCTCCCTGGGACAGAGGGTGACTAACGCGTCAAGCAACTGCAACCAAATTCGCCTAACTCCGTATGATGATCTTCAGAGGTCGAGAAATTACGATTTGGCTCATTCCAATCATAGAGTTTTCAATTTTCAAGATGAGAAATTAGGTAAAGGGAAGTTGTCCGATTTTTAATTCATCACCATCACCATTATCAACCCTGGACGAAGGTCCAGGGATGGTCCTGAAGGAAAAACTTTCAAGTTGGCAGATGCAAATCAGAAGGCAGAAGTCAGCAGGAGCCCTATCAGGCTAAGAAAACGGCACGTCCTGCAGTAATGCGAAAGCGGTTTCCGGGGGGATCTCTGCCAAGAAGAAAAGGATGGTGTCCTTTAGTGGGTGGAAATCCCACACGCTCGGGAAGTACGGATCCTCCCGAGTATCCTCAAAAGATTTTCCACCACTCCTCGAAAAAAAATCAGCATCATCATCACTCCATTATAGAAGCAAGCAAGTGACCAAAGTTCGATCATGGACGTACGATTTTGCTCATTTCAGTCCTACATTGTTAGAAATTTCTGTAGCGATTTTACCATAAATGTAATGGAAGTAATATGCATATACGTCTAGTAAATTTACTATACATGTTTAGTACTCTGAATTATGAGAAGATGATATTTCTTGCGATTTTGCTTAATCTTTCAACGCACTTAAAATCAAAAGATCAGATTGCAAAACGTTTGCCAATATATCAATCCGGGTTGAAATATGACGTGTAGGTAAAACTTTTTCCGAAAAGGCAAGCTGGAGGTGAAAATTTTAGCTACGAAATAGCTGTTTTTGATGCAAGTGCGTAGAACAGGTGATTGCATCGAGTGAGACGTTTTCGGAGGCTGAAGGTGAATGCTGCAATTACACAAGTAGCAATCACCTGTATGCACATGTATGACACGCTATTTTTTGCAAAAACCACCTCGAAAGTTGCACACCAAAGACTGTTCCGAAATAGCGTGTCACTTTGAAATTGACGAAAGGCTTCTCCGAAACGGTGCGAGATGGCGCCACCATTTGGCAATTTTAGGTACAGCGCGACCAGTGTATAAATTACCTCATCTCGAAAGTGCGCATGCGCAGCCCTTTTATCCGTGTCTAAAGTAAGTTGTCTTCAAACTGGACATGCGCAAAAATTATTTACACACATTCTGCTGAAGTAAAGTCCTTTAGGCACAATTTAGAAGCATAAAAAGTGCAACTTTGGAGATGGGTGTTGCAAAAAATAACTTCTAGGTTACTTTTGTATTTCCTTGAATTATTTGATGACTATTAACATCAATCCCGCGTTACGCGCGCGTGTAATTCCTTTTGTTTAGAAGCGAAATAATTCTCTTTTATTCAAAATGATAAATAAATTATTATGAAATTATTAAGGACGTCTTTATAAACCGCATCACGCAATTCTTCATGTTTGTTGACCCCTCCCTATCTAGTTCCAATATGAAACACTTAAAAACCATTTTCTGAAAAGCACCCCTCATAACTGAAAGTTATCCCTAAAATAAAATGACAACTTCAACGGTAGAATGAATAATCAACTTCAGGCTTTGAAATACCAATGAATAAATTTCCGATAATCCACTCCGGACACTCAAAAAATTTAATTATGTATTTAACAGATAAGATCAAATGTTCAAAAATTAAAGTCCTGACATTCGAAACTCACTAAGTTACATAGCTGATTTAAAGATATGAAAATCCATGAGTCAGGGATACAATTGGCTGTTTCAAAAACAAAAAATACTTTTTCTAAATATATTCTATTTTTGTTGATTTAATTTTGCAGTACTTTTCTGTTTGAACTATATGTTTTTCTCTGTGTGATCTGAATTTCTAAAAGGATATAGTATCACTGGCGGTTATGACGTGTTTGCAACTTCCGGTTGAATCGCGGAGAAGTCCCGACGCCGAATCGCCGGTGCAAAATCTGGAACCGCATCACGCAAGGCGATTATAACGGCTCGATGATTTCCGACAGTAATGACATATTTGCGACAATAATGTTCTGTGTAAACGAGCATATTATATAATGACAAAATGCACGGAGCTACAGAGGATGGTGTACCGTGACATATTCACATCGGTCGATGATCGTACATCCTGCTATGTCGATAAAGACATTTTGGATTAGAATCTTATGATAAATGATCTTTTTAGTTCTTGAAAAATTGTAATACAAAAGATAAAATATCCTTAAGCTAATATAAAAACTGGTGGTTCAATTGATTTGATTTTCTGAAGAATAATAAAAAGAATAATTAAAAAAAAAATTGCATTAATTTATGAGGGATCTGAAGAATAATAGTTTCGCGCCTTTGGTCAAGATACAAATGTGCTTAGGGCGTGGTTCATGGATGGGTCCCTTCTCCACCAGCCAATTTCCTCGTTTCAATTATTATTTAATTACGCTAATTGCCGTCTGCGTCCCTACTTGCGCAGAGTCCACTCAAACGTAAACACGTTCAGAAACTTTTCGCATTAATGATTCTGGCAAATTGACCTTCGGTAGATACCGAATTTTAAAAGAAGAATATAAGATGTTAAAAACACGATAAAAAGAACTAAAACTGATTTTTTTTTTTAAGACAAATTGACTGATTTAAAAACCAAGTCTACATAAATAACAGATGCACTCATTCTTTACTGAACAATTAAAACAATTTAACTTCTTTTGACTTTAAAATTAATTACAATCTTCTTTTAAAAGACTAAAAAGTGTTCTCTTTCTGCATTCTGCAATGTGGCTTTATCTCATGACTCTTCTGCGAGCCTTCATATCGCGTATTTACTCACGAGCACGTAAATTGGCTCAACGTAAAATTGGCCTGACAGTTTAACTATGACAAAAGCACAATAGAATGCGCCGTTTCCTGAATGCGACATGCGGCGGTAATTTCACTCTCCCCTCTGCCTCTAATTTTTTTTCGTCCCTTCCCCATTTCCAGCGCGGCTTGTTTCGAAATGGCGGATATCGCGGACAGTTTAATGTCGCGCTGTTGTCGCGCTGTCGTCACGCTAATCATTTCTGAATATGATACTATTTTCAGTTAAACAATATGTGGAAATGACTAAATTGAAAAAATGCACTTGTATAGAAAGTATCATTAAACACACTTCATGAAAAATATAGTAAAGTAGAAAAAATCTTTCGAATTAGAGACACATAAAACAAATTTTGAACAGAATGTTCACTTGCGAAACAAAAAATACAAACTCTAATTTGCTATTAAAACCGAAGGATATCAGACAGGAAGAATGCAACAAAGTCATTTTCGTATCCGCGAGGCATTGCTGCTGTTCAATTATGAGAAGCAGTATGTGCTTAAAATAATTAGGTTTTGATTGTAAGCTTGTCCAGCGACTCAAGGCTGGCTTGAATAAACTAAAAACGAATCAAAACGTGCCTATGAGAGTTTCATAATTATAATTTTATGAAAGGACGATTTAGCCTGGTTCTAAGTTGTCATTTGATGACGGTTATTACCATGATGGTCCGTTTCCTGCGATCGTGAGTATCATATACGTGTACAATTATGGTCTACCATATATAAAAACATGTACATTTTTCGATTTGGCAAGGCTTAGTACATTAATAATTTAAAAATGTTATCATGCTAAAAACTGAAAGAGATGTCTTTGTAAATATAGTGGTAATGACAACTGGATAAGGACCAATTTTTTGAAATTCTGTTTTTAACGATTTCAAGTAGGTACCTACTTATTTGATTCAGCATCCCATTTCTAGCTATTTGAATTAGAGAGATTGCATTGTGAAAGAAAGAAAATTCTTATTGATTTGATTCAATGACCCATTCTTCACTGATTAAAATTGAGAGAGTGTAAATGATGAATGAATAGAAAAGTATAACTCATCATTATACAATGATCGTGAGCGACGCAGTGGAAGATTAGTAGGCGACCATTCAAGGCACGTATAGTTGAAACAATTAGACGAGGCGTTAAAATATTCTATAGTTCTAGGGAAAAGCCTTGCGCTTCTTAAATATAGGCAGTTCCGACGGCGCGCTCTTTTGCACGCCTATACGTGTGTTATCTATGAATAAAACATTTGGCAGGAGGGTCCGGAACCTTCGTAACTTCGGGCTGTTTCGTTAGCGCGTCATCCCTATTGCTAATTGCTACTTTGAAATTTCTTGTGCTTCTACCTTAAATATGAAAATCCAAGACGAGAGTCGCATAACTATCAATATTTGCATCTGAGGCAATAAAGGAAAAAAAGTTTAGTGAAACAAAAAGTTATTGTTTAAAAAAAGGAAAAGATATAACACTAGCATTACGGAAATAAAATCACCATTTTAACGTTTACTTATACGCTTAGACTCGACTTGATCATTCGAATGGAATTGATTGAGATGAATTGAATTTCAATAGAACAATAGGAATCGATGGCTAGCTGGAACTTGTTGTTTCTGCTTCTATCTGTCAACGGCACCTTAAACAAAAAGAAGCCTTTGAAATTCTTAACTCTTCATGAAATGAATTATAATCGATTCTGAGTTGGACTTACTTGATATTTTATGTGTGTGTGATTTGTCCTCAGCACGAAGTCCTTGATAACGTTGTTGGATTCTAGGACTTCAGGGTGTTAGTTGTTGATAGTATGTAACTCAACTTTAGTTATGCCCGTGTTTTAAATTGTCTCATTTAAGAAATGGATTAACCATTAAGAATTGACTATGTTCTAGAAAGTATGAGGATGGAACGAGGAAGCTTTTATAACTTGAGGACAATGATAATGTTGTGTATACGGCGGATTCCAATTTCACTTCACAAGAAAAAGCGAAATATCTAAAAAATAAGTACAAGGAAAGAGCGAAGCAGCGTGATTTTTCGAAAATTCTTTTACCAAACAGATGATTAACAACGACCTCGGATGACGACGACTTTGACTGGGAGGAGAAAGAATTAAAATCGCTTCTCGACTCACGAAGACCAAATTGGCCAATTATATAAAAAAGGCAATGAAAAAAAGCAGAGAAAACAGTAAATCTAAAGCAAAAGGTAAATGAAAAAGAAACATTTTTAAACTGAAATTCAGATCCTTATCAGTTTTAACAAAAATTTGGAATACGATCTAAGTTTATTCATTTTGTAAATCTTATAAATCTTGTGCAAAATTCTTTTTTAATAAAAGATTAATATTTTCTCAGGGATTACTAGACCGTCCTACACTGAAAACGTGAAGAATTCGAGAATACATGCCAGTGATGAATCTCTTAAATAAGATAGCTTATGCCGTAAACAAAAATTCGATTAAAACCATCCTCTATTTGTGGGGGAACAAATGAAAAAATATGAAATTATGAAGATACAGAGCAAAGGTTTCTGTCAAGCAGAATCAACAAAATCAGACAAACCTTTCTTCGAGTCATTTGATTTGAATCAAACATTAATTTCACAACTGCAGCCATATTATAATATTAAAGACGAGATGAGAAGTAACATTGAATAAAATATGAGCAGCGAAGAAGCAGCCTCTGATCCTTTGGCCAACTTGACAAATAATTATGACAAGAACTGGAATGGAGACGATCATCAAGTTACTTATGAATGTTAAGTATACAATAATACTAAGATAAGAATTCCAAAAAGTGTAATTCAAAATATTAAACCCTTTTATCAGAAATTAATTAGGATGAAATAGTCTTGCAAAGTGCAATATGTGAATTTGAATTTTTCCACTCCATTATAAGTAATGTAAATCAATATAAACTTGAAACCTTATGTTTTAATTCCTTTATTGAAGTTTCCTTCAATTTAATTTTTCAAATTGTAATTGTAAAAATCAATATTGAAGTTTTATTTCTAATTTTTATCAGTGGATCATGAGCAATTAAGCTCTCAGAAATAAGCGGATAAGAAGTATGCCACAGAAAAAATACGTGAAAAGAAACACCAAGGTGAAGAACACCGCCTAATTGCTTGAACTGACCATTTTTTCTACTTGCCGTTATAGTATTATAATACTAATTTATAGGTTCATCTTGACACACTCATAAAATTAGACAAAAAGATGAAAATAAATTAAAAGTCAAAAATGGAGGTATTTCTTCATGTCAAGTACCACAAAGAATAAAATTACCGTAGCCGAGGGCAGCATGTTTCCACAAGTTAATAAATACCAATTCCTCCCGCGTAGCACACGACATTTTATTTCACATATGTATGAAGATGTTACTTCTATGGCGGTCTAGTAAGAAGAAAGTTGACCTTTACAACCCATGAACGTCAAAGCAATCTTCGTACATGCGCATCAATTTGCATTACCGACAGTACATCACTGGTTAACCATTCATCCCGTTCGATGGCGCTGATTCTCGTTGAACAGCTGATTCCTTAGCGGGAGGTAAATTCTTTTGACCTGGTCTCTAGGGAGATAAAGTATAGACTTTGTGATGTGCGCATGCGCAAAGATTGACATTAGATAGGCAAGAGCGTCAGTAACAATTTGCACCTTTCTCTTAAAGAAGTTTCTGAATTTTAGGAATTCGATGATGAATTAAACAACGAAGTATTCAGAACAACAACAACGCAGACAAAAGCCCACCTGGGCGAGACTGAGGTTCCCTGTTGTGGCCCAACTAGAACTTGGTCAATCTGGCTGGAACCCAGTCTGACCCGAGTCGACTTTTCCACGCGGGTGATTGCTGATTCCTTTTGATTATAAAATTCACTGGAGGTAGTTGAGTTTACGTACAGTGTGTCGTGAAGAGCAGAACTGAGATGGAATTAGTTGTACGTAAAACTGAATTGAAGTTGGGCAAAGCAACGGCGTACAATATTTGAGTGAGTTCGGACAGTTATGGTGTGCGGAAACTAAACAGGTTTGCCTCCGAATTGGGGGGTTTATATATTGTTTATATTTATGCGTAAGCAGATGATAACAGCGTTGAGTCTCACTCGTTTAATCATTTCCTTATATGTACGACTTGTTTGATACGAGCTAAGAGATTCACTCGTTTTATCTATTTCTTATGTAATAATTGATGAAACATGGTGTGAGCTTCACTAGTTTTGTCTACTTTGATTGTGCACAGTTTGATGATACTTGCTGTAAGCCTCACTTGTTTTATCGATTAGGATGGGTCGCATGTGCTTCATGGTGTTTATGAATAGGCATACTATTAGTAGATTACGTTGAACAAGGCGTATTCTGTAGTAATTATGTCATCGATAGTTGTACCTTAATTACGTATGCCGAATTCAATATAATTAGATCATTAATGATAGTCTCAAATGTGTCGAACGTGACAACTACCATTTACAAAATATTAAAATGTCGGATGTTTTAGATTGCTGAATATTAAAATGTTAAGTGTTTCAAAATGTTATAATTTGTTTTCGTTTCAGATGTTCCGAATTAAGTTTTGATCTAGGTTTTGATTTAGGCTTTGACACTAGACGTTCTACTAGATGACTAGTAGATTAAAACCTATTTCGGAACATCGAAAACAAATGTAAGATTTAATTTTTAACCATTTTGTAATGAAACCCCTTCTCTCTGTTCGCAATAGATGACTAATTCTTCTTTAAACCTCCAAAAGTATCTCAGCGACATCGTTTTCAGTGCGTAACTGGTTTTGATAAGGCGAGGTGACACCTCATGGATTAATACATTTGCGAAGTTTATTCGCGAGAGCGTTAAAGTTTTATAAGGCTGGCTCATAAAACGCAGTCGAGAGTTGTGAGAGCATGAGCATGAGCACCAGGGTGTTCTCTTTGGAGAGCGCTTTGCGTCTCCTCACCCTCTTCATTTTGGACTTTATCACTCTCTCACTCTCTCATGGCACAGCAGAAAATTATGCAGATGGCGGAGAAAAGCTTTGATAAACACGGCAGTCTCTGATCGTTATGCAGATCCGCGCCACTGTAAAATGGCGGCAATCTCTCCCTCTCATTCATCCCCTTTCACCCCTCGTCTTTCCACATAGTCGCTGGACCCGGTCCCGGGGTGTTTCAGTTTCTCATCCCCCATTCATTCCCTGGAAGTGAAGCTTCAACCCCTCCTTTGCCACTGATTTTCACACCCCGAGCTGGGAGCGACTAGCGAGATATTTCCACCCCATAAGTCGGGGGTGGAAGTGAACGCGGTGCGTCTGCGCTATCGAGATGAGGTATACAACGCGATTTCATTGGAAGATCCAAGCTACCACTTTAAGATACAATCTATCCATTCCCCACCCACCCCTCATCAAATTTGTGTTCCATTGGGGGTGAGCTAGGCGAGTTATCGACACGCAGTGTCTATTTCACACTCGTGCAAGATGAAATCCGATGGTTACCTTTATTGCCTGGTTCTGCGGTTAGGGGGATGTTAAGATGCAAATATGATTTCATATGGAGGATTATTGATATATGTGCCTTATTTTATAGGCATGATATGTTTTTCAGTTTTAGGATTAGGATGTATTTGTATATCAGAGTTAAATCTGATCGTTATAATTTTTTGGGTTTCTTTTCCCATACACAGAAAACATTGGTGTAAAATTTGTTGTACCTCATTTTGTGCAATGAAAATTTGCACTGTGCGTTCATTTGTTTTTTTGCCTCAAAAATATTGCAACTTAAAACTACACCGAATTCTAGTGAAGTACTTAAGACCCTGATAAATTGTAGAAATTCACAATTTGCGAATTTTTGCTTGACAATGAGTATAATAAGGTTGCACAAATCGACTCTGGATAATATTTCGATTTTCCGCATTCATTTTATTATTTTTCGCTTCCAGCAATTATGTAAAATCGATATCGATGTATGACGGTCTTTTATAACAATTCATTGTCAACAACTTAATGATAATGTGTTAATAAGTATGTCGATCGCAACATATGTAGCGATCCGCGACGAAAAAACCTGATGACACGGTCGAATTCCCAGCGCAGCCGTTGAAGAAGAAAAATATTTAGTGACAGGCCCTCGAATGGGGTTGCTAGTTATTAGGGCTCTTATTAGCTCAGCATATGGACCAGAAGGGAGACTCTAAGATAGCGATCTTTTCTGTGCAACGATGAGAGATACAGTAGTTTGAAAATAACAGGTCCTATTTCAAGGGATTACCGATAGGGCAATATCTCGATTGTTGATCTTGGTTTTGATCCTCCATATGAGATGCAAATGGTTGCCCTTTTTCCTTTATTATTAATACGCAGACCACAAAGTGGAATCGTATGTCGAAAATCGGATTCTATATTTAAATTATTTTATGAAAGTATATTTGACTGCTAACGATGATTTTCAGCCATTGTTAGAATACGCATATGTCAGTTTGACATCTTATAAAATTATTTTCCCTTGAAGCAACATGAAATTCTAAAACAGTTTATTTTTTGAGGCCTTGAAAATAAATTGTCCAGTTTAAAAAAAAAACATACTTTAAAATTGGATAATTTTGAATTTTCCATCTTGAAATAGTATCTAACTTTGAAGTCCATTTAGCTCGCCTTTTAGAAATTGAGTTATTATATGCTGGGCATTATTCCTCTACTTTTCCAAACTTAAAATCCGTATCCACACAAAACCTTCTGAACGCTTATTCATACGAACAAATAATAATAATAATATATGTCCATTTTTTAACCTGGAGGGCGATGGTACAAAAAAAACAACCGACGTAAATTTTTAAAAAGTGTCGGGGAAATATTCGAAAAATGAAGATAGAGGCTAGAATGGAGTCGGATCACCAACCGCTAGGAGTGTGGCTGAAAAGTAGAATCAAACAGGAAAAGAGAATAAGTTGGGGAGAGGTAGTAGAGAAAAAAGTGTGGACGAAAGAAGCGAGGAAAAAATAAATAGAAAGGACAGAAAAAGTAAAATTTGAGCAGGCCAAATTATTAGAGGTATGGGAGGAATTGAAAGGAAAGGTGAAGAAGGCTAGGAAAGTTGGAAAGATTATGGTTAGGAAGGGAAAGTAAAACAACTGGACAAAACTCTGGTGGGACATTGATTGCAAGAAAAATAAAAAAGAAGTGAAAAAAGCGTATAAATATTGAAAAAAAGGAAAAGCAGACAGGTGGAAGTAAGTTGAGACTAGGAAGGCGTATAGAGAATTGCGTGAACGAAAAGAGGAAAGAAAGCGAAAAGAAATAAAGGAGAAAATTAGTAGTATTAGAAAGGGAAAAAATGGAAGTCTATTATTGAAATGAGAAAGAAAAAAGGAAGCATAAGTGATAAGGTAAATATGGAAGAGTGGAGAGAGTATTTCAAATAAATGTTTAGTGGGTCAGACGAAACGAAAAAGAATAACTGTCAGAGAGAGGTGAGAGAGGAAGCGGAGGAAGACTTAGAGGATGAGGAGATTGAAGTGCAACTCAATAGGTTAACCCTTAAAGAAAGTAAAGGCAGGGGGAAGTGATAGGCTTAGTAATGGCATGGTTTTATAGTTGCAGCGGAGAATACAGCTTACAAGGTAATTACTTACGCTATGCTGCCGAGCAAAACAAGAAAGCGGTAACTGTATTCTGGATTTGGCTCCTGATTCAGAATGGTTTCCAATATATTTAAATACTAAACAATTGCGAATCAAGTGACAAATCTCAAAGTTAGTCACCGCTTTCTTGTTTTGCACGACACTATGGTCTTGACAGAAAGGTTAAAGGAGGTTGAAAATGAGGGGATACTACCTGAAATTCAAGCAGGATTCAGGGAGGGCAGAAGTACTATAAATAACATATGTATTCATATACAGTATTACATTACATTAATTATTTTTTTGTTACAGTTTACTCCTATTTACCGATGGAAACGCGGCCTTTAAATCCACGAAGAACGCGCATACTTGTCCATGTTCCCTGGAAATTTTCTTCAGGGTATGGCTTGTGACTATTTTAAACCTAAAATAAAAGAAATCGTTTAGGTGCTTTTTAAAATATATCATTTTTTGACATTTTATAGACCATTTATCATGCATGTTTCTTAGAGAAAAAGTTATACGTGACTTTTTATCTGCCTAAGCCTTGTGATTTAGTTTTATTATTATTATTATTATTAGCATTATTATTATACCATTAAGCCAAATACCTTTCGGGGTAAGCGTAACTCTTTCAGTTCTAGCCTCGTTATACTACCGAAGATCAAGGACTTTATATGGTACGAGTATAAGTAAGTGAGGGATGTGTGGGAGAAGGAATAGGTTTAGATCAATCTAGAAGTCGCATGTTGTTCAATTAAACGACACACTCGTCCCACGTCACTGCTCCGACACGGGTCGCTGACCAACCTCTCTAGCAATCACCCCAGGTAAAGAGCTTCGCAAAGCCATTATACAAGGGGTGGAGTATAGCAGTATTCGTTACATTTTTACTTCTAGTAATAGCTTGTACACTGCCGATAATCTTTCTACTCTCGTAAAACTTATAAATGCTTAATACCCAGTGACCTTCAGATCGCTTTTAGACTGTTGAGAAAGTGTAAAAAAATCAGTCTTCTGGAAATTTCTCGTTACGGGTACATTCTACAATTTCAGTCCATATTTGAGGAAAAAAAGTAGATAAAGTTCCTGAAAAACTGAAAAAACCAACAATATTCTAATACTAAGAGTTTAGAAGATATGGCCCACAAAAGTGATTTTTTAGTGAAATTTCTTTCGAAAATTTCATTTTTGTTAAAATATCTTTCTCCCTGTGGGTTTGACATAAAAATTCTTTGATGAGAATGAAAGCACACTAGATTGTCTGAAAAAATGAAGAAAAACTTTGTTCTAACCCTAATATTTTCGCAATTGGAGCCTCCCAAAGTTGACACATTTTTATTGTACTACATTTGACATGAAGTTTCTTGTGAGTAATTCGCTGCCTGTGCATTTCAAGTGTAAAATAGTCAACATAGATGTAAAGATGTATCAAATTTGCCGAAAAAGAAGGTAGCCTAGTAAAACTGTTTTGATTCTCTAGAGAAGCTCTATTCTCGAAAGCACATTTGGCAAACTAAAAAAATCTAGAACAGGATTCCTTCTGCAAATAATTTAGTGTACTTTAATTCTTAATGAGTCGATTTTTATGTCGACCCTACAGAGAGAAATATATTTCACTAAAACTAAAATTTTCGAAGAAAATTTCACTAGAAAATCACTTTTGCAGGCTATATCTTCTAAACTATTAGTATTAGGATGCCGTTTTTTTCAGTTTTTTAGGAATTTTATCTTCTTTTTTTCTTCAATATGGACTGAAATTGTAGAATGTACCCGTAATAAGCAATTTTTGAAAAACTAATTCTTTATGCTTTCTCAACATTTCAAAAGCATTCTGAAGGTCACTCGATATTGAGCATTTAGACTTTTTTGTCATTAAATTACAGTTTACATAGATTAGGCAGATAAAACGTCACATATGACTCTTTATCTAAGAATATACAAGATAGGTGGCCTATAAAATGTCAAAAAATGAGTTATCTTAAAACGCACCCTAACGAGTTTTTTTAATTTTAGGTTTAAAATAGTCAGAAGCCATCCCCAGAAGAAAATTTTCAGGAAATTTTCTATATAATATTGTTTTTTTCTCAAGTTTTACTGGGAAATAAACCAAATATTTTTTTAAATAAAATCGTTTTAATAATTTTATTAACATTATTTGCGATTATGTCGCATAAAGTCAAATTGAACAACGCACACATTAAAATATGGAATACATTCTTTCAGGAAGAAAAACCGCTGCAAAGTAGTTTGGTGGGTGCGTTCATCATACCACCTTGATCAAAAAGTTTTAGGACTCGTCACCGTGTGGCGCTCTCGTTCGGCCGATTTCAATTCTTCTT
>JAUMHM010000089.1:6517463-6530256 GCA_032362435.1 Melikaiella ostensackeni | reverse complement strand
CTTTACAATTTTATATACTTTGGGTCAATAAAAAAACGATGTCTTTCAAAAAACCAGCAAAGATGTCATTTAATAAAGTAACTCACTAGGTTCGAGCCTCCTCCAGTCGCGGATCAAGGAGTGTATATGAGAAAAGTGAGATTGGTTGGTCAAAGTTACCCAACTTTTGAAGGCTAATTCCTCGGCTTGCAATGATTATTTCAAAAACTGAAAAATTAAAAGGCGTTAATTCTCGATGAAAAAAATTAATATATATAAAAGAATTGAAGCAAACGAAAAGCAACGATTAATTAACGCAAGAAATTAAAAATGGAATGTGAAGAAACATGTTTGAAGATCGTTTGGGATTGCAAATATTAACCAATTTTTTTCTATCTTTTGTTGATTTTCTTGTTATAATAGAACGGATGCAATGCAGCCTATCAAATTTTGATTTAATAATATTGTAGGAAATTCTAATTTTTGGATTTAATCTTCAAACAATGGGAAGGTTGCGTCAGGCCTGAAACCGTTCGCTCGCTAGCAATGGGGGTCCGGCGAAGAAAGCCACAGCCCCCAAGACCTTCCCATTGTTACTACACTGGAGTCGGTTGAGAAAAATCAAAATTTGGTAAAATATCAATTAATTGAATTTTAATAGGCTGCATTACCTTCATTATATTACTACGAGGAAGTCAAAAAAAGATAGAAAAATCGGTTAATTTTGGTCTTTGGTTTTCGTTGGTGCACGAAGAAGACTGGAGTAGAGGATTCTTCCGACAAGTCTGCATGGATATTCTTGGGGGTCTTGACCTGCAGCTTGGCCTTCCATGCGACCGGAAAATTCCTATCGCAATGAACCCTTCTTTTCGAGCTTTTTTTAAGCTATCTGATGCCTCACTGCTGTCATTGGTCAAAATAAAATTTTTTTGACGTCAAAAACTCCACCCTTAAAGGCGTGCTTATCATACTTGCGTCTCTCTCGCACACTCAACTCGGAGTTCCAACTCTAGTACACAGCCCTCCTAAGGATGCTATTCCGTTGTATTATCCATGCATCCTCTACATTTTTATTGCCTGATTCCGTCTTGAAGTCTTCTCCATGAAGCCCTGAATATTTATATAACTTCTCACGATATACCAATTGTACTTCTGGTTTCTGCAAATTCTCTATCCTAACTCGTGTCTGCTTTGACTTATTATTAATTTTTCTTCTCCTCCCTTACATGCCCTCTCAGTCTCTCACTCGCTACAACAAAGTTAATCATACTGTGGCTTTCGCCTCTTCACCAAGTACCTGTATACATGTGGCTCATTGCATGTCTCAACCAAGTATTTTTTCTGAACAAGCCTTTTTCTAAGCATAAGCTAATCAATTTATCTCCGTTAGGGTTCGTTTTGGGGTCTCCAAAATGGTCCAGTACCCTGTCGGTACCTTCGCGTTGCACACCAACCCAGACATTCATATCTCCGAGTAAAATTAATATTCTTTCCCCAGGATCGCAAGTACCTATAATATCATTTAACGAGTCCCATAAGATATCTTTTACATCCCTACTGTCACCATCAACGGGAGCGTAGCACGCTATAATAAATAGCCTGCCGGTTCCCACTTTAATTCTAACCCATTATAATCTAGGAGATACACATTCATACTTTTTGACAAGCTGTTTTACTCTTCTATTCATAATCAGACCGACTCCTTGGCTATCATGTGATTCATTATCTTCTCATGACCATAGTTCGAGTCCATTTTTAATCGTTCTTAACTTACATCCTTTCTTCTCTGTTTTCAGTACACACAAAATATCTAGCTTCCTTACGCGCATTATATCCCGCGATTCCTTTTCCTTAAGATCATTTACACCTCTGATATTCCAAGCACTCAATCTTCATTGATCGCTTGAAACTTTCCCAAGGATATGCCTTTCGTCAACAGAAGTGTCAATCCTATCCGAGGCTATATTATTATTTGTATTTTTCATTGTTAAAAGTATATACCCAACTACAATTTGATGCGAGAAATTTATTCAAAAAGTATAAAATCATGTCCAAATTAAGCAGCTAAATCGTTATAAGGTGGAGTGTCCATTCATAATGTCAGTCCCACCAAACTTCGGTCATGCAGAGAAAAGTATGAAAACGAAGCCTAGAAACCAAGGAGTCATGATCGGTTTGTGTTGTATACTGAGGAGGGCACCAGTTTCCTGCAGTTTGGTCTCTAAAATGAAAAAAGACCATTCAATGCTTCAAAATGTGACGAGAATACTCAACTGTGAATAAAAACTTTATGAGCTCATAAGCTTCCCTAAATTCCTCTTCTAAAAAGTGTTTTTTTAGAACTCTTATAAATCTCTGAAGCCTTCCACAAATTCGAAAACTTTTCATAAATTTTCTCAAAACTATGCATAAATTTCAAAAAGTTTCCAGAACTTTTCATATATTTGCGCAATATTCCCCACATTACAAAAATTCTCGAAAGTCCGTAAGTTTCGAAAGTCAGTAAGATGTGGTCTTTCAAGTCACATCATACAAATTTCGGGTGAAAATCTAAAAATTCAAAAAGTTGAATTGAATTTTGAAAATTTTATTAAATTGTTAGATTTTCATGAAAGTTAGTACGAGAAGGTTTTGAGACTCGTAGGACACGAAGATGAGGGCAAAATTAAAAAGCCGACCTAAATTTGAAAATTTTGATTAAACTGTTAGATTTCCATGAAAGTCAGTACTAGGGTTTCTTTTGAATCCCAAAATACAAGTTTGAGATCGAAATGCAAGATTCAGGAAAACAATATAAATTTTGGAAATTATATTTAATTGGGGGTTTCCAGACATAGAATACGAATTTAGGGGTCAAAAATTCCAAAAAATGGACTCAAATTAAAAAAATTTTATTCGATTCGAGGATTTCCATGAAAATCATTAGGGAGCGTCCATAATCCATGTAGATAGTTTTTCGTTTGCTATAATGAAAACGAAAGTAAAATTGCCGTGAAGGTGAAAAGGACACAACGATATAAAAAAAACTATCCACGTAAATATGGTATTTGATCAAATAACAATAATATCATTAAAAAAACAGATTTGAGACGTACTCTCAAGTCAGATTAAATAAATTTGAACGCTGAAAACATTTTTTCTAAAATTTGAGTCGCTTTTTTGAATTTTCGGTTTCCTAACTTCTTTGTAGCAAATACCGATTTCATAAACTTACTATGTAAGTAGAGATAGAATAGGATTATATACTTTATAGAAATCTTATTTGAAAGTACCCGGAAGCCCGAGCTTTCCTCGCTAATGGGAGATGGGTACTAATTTGTTGCTTGTATGAAAAATTTTATTAATTTTTTCAATGAATAAGATTTATTTCATTGGGCTGCAATCTAATATGTCCTCCATGACCTTCGTTTTGAAGACTGGTCACTTCAACAGAAGGGAAAAATTGTTGAACTGACTTGTTTTTTTCAAATATTAGTTGGAAGTAGGAAGTCAAATAACTTGCCATTGCGACTAGTGAAAAAAATATTTTGTTAAAAAAAACTTTAATACAAGAAGCATAAAAACATAAAAATTTTATTGGTGACGATTGTCGCTGTTTCATATTTATCTGTAGGTATAATTATGTTACTTGTGGTCTCTGCAACTTCACTGATTTAGTGATTGAAACGAATTTTATGCAATAATTCTGTAGTAATTCCTTTTGACTGCCTGTGTCAAACTGTTTTACTGTGATTTGTGTCTTAAATTTAAAGAATTTTCGAGTCAACAAAAACAATTTTGGAAGAGGGAGCGTTTAGGCTTTTATGTTTGTCAACTTTGAATTGTTCTCAGTCAGCAAATATGTCCAGAAACGTCATTAGAACGTTCTAAAAACGTCCAATGTTCCGAAGATGCCCTAAATACATCCTAAGGACATTGGACTTTTTTAGAACGTTATTTGGCCTGGCATAGGACTTTTCTGGGACAATCTGAGGACGCCGTCTATCATTCGTGCACACTGCGAAGTTAAAAAAGCTCTGCAAATTGTGCGCTGTATGATTGATGAGACTTTCTGGCCAGTAATACAATTTTCAGAATGGTGATAATATAAAAATTAAATGGGATATCTGGCAAAAAAATTTAATAGATCGCGAAAAAAATAATGTCTGTATTTAAAAACTATTATCTCCATTTTACATAATTTAAAATAATTCTGAAATTTCTATCTGAGTATGCTGAAAGTCTTTTTCTCAGAAAACCTGACGCTATTGTTCCACGCGATCACACTTTTAAGGATCTGTCGCTGGAATATTCCCGCCCGCAGGCTTGAAGCAGTAGTGTTGTCGTGGTGGCTCGCTCGGTCGGCGTCCCGTTTTATCTTTTCAGTTCTGTTTCAACTTTCGTGCTGGGCACTTTACTGATTCGGGTTTTGAAACTTTGTCTCTTAGTCTGGTTTTGACTCGCACATTCTTGAGAGTGGTCGTGAAAAAGCCAAAGTGAGACACAAGTCTCATTCGTGCTGTGCTCCCGATTAATTGTAAACTCTGAAGTCAAAATTTATACTCCACTACAATGTGTTCTAAATTCTAATAACTGATCAAATCAGAGCGTCAAGTATTTTGTATTCTTTCGGCTTATTGTGAAGTGAAGTGATTTTCCCGACTTCGATCGTCTTCTGATGTTGTGGGAAGTGACGAGTCGGATGACGTATTACTCCCAGTAGCATCGAGATCGGTCGTTCTGAGAGCGATCGTGGTCGTAGCTTTCGGAGGTTACATCTGTTCTAATTTTCCAAAACAACCCAAATATTTTCTTGCATATTAAAAGTGACATGTGCAGATTGACTAGCGGTTTGGAAATCGCAATATAGTTAAATAGGATTATGATCGAAGTAAGTTGTAGAGTCTCGACTAGCCTATTCAAATATTGGCTAATTCTGATTTTTTATAAATTACCATTTTTTGTTTAATCGACTTTAAAGTAACAATACGTTACTTCCACGCTGCCCCACACCAGTTCGTCATTAATTCATTAACATTTCTGGTCCTTCGAGCAGGATAGTGGGTCCGCGGGGGTGAATTTGCTGCCGAATGGCACATGCCCCAAGACACATTCTTAGGGGCTGGTTTCTGTAGTATTTAAAGTTTACCGCCTTGCAGCCATGTTCGCAACATATGACCGGGACTCAAGCAGGCTCCCAGTCAGTATGGCGACACGGAGATCGAAGTGTAGTTGACCGAGTCGATACGTAATATAACGTTACTGTATTTAGGGCCATGCTATATAATAAATATTAATCTAATCTTATTGGCGGGTATTCATTGAGCTCCCTAACATAACATATTTGGCGATGAGGATGGGATGCGCAGAATATCTCACGATAATGAAAACTAACCTCAATTCAGTGCACGACCGCGTGGTCGTAAAAGTCGAGAGTCGCTAGGAAGTAAATTTCATTTCCTTAAGTCCAGGTCAAAGGTAAAAAATTAATGGGGTCGTCAGTCTACTGTGTCGACTCCTCCAAAGTAGAAAAAATTAAGTCAGTCTATAAATTCGAGTGTAAAATACGTTTAAAATGAGCGAAGAAAATAACACGTTGTCCGGAATTATCGGATCAATCGCGCCTTTCAATTTGGAAGTTCAACCGATCGGAAATTATCTGGAAAGGATGCAAGCATTCTTCACACTTGACGAAACTCAGGACATGGACAGAGTGGCCGCTTCAGTTGTTCTGATTCGTGCAGAAATGTACAGAGTGCTAAAAAGTTTGTGTTTACCGATAGAACCAACAACAAAGACATTCAAAGAGCTGGTGAAATTATTTTTTAAAAAACACTATGGACCAAAAGAATTAGAGGGTCTGGTTCGCTACAGATTTTAGAGTCGTGCTCAAAAACCAGAAGAATCGGTTAAGGACTTCATTATTGCAATCAAACAATTATCTACCAATTGCAATTTTGGAGATTTTCTGAATCAAGCCTCAAGGGATAAACTAGTAGTAGGCTTAGAAGACGAAAGTCTGATTCGAAGACTACTTCAGAAAATGAGCTGACATTCGAAAAAGCCTATACATTAGTTTTGACTATGAAAATGGTCGAACAAGAGTGCTACGACATCAAAGTGAAACCTCAAGAAAACGCCACAGTCTAGGCAGTCTCGAGTCATAGAAAAAATTTCCAAAAGAAAACACAAAACTCTTCACAAGATCAGGAAAAGTTCAAGTTCAGAAAAGGGTATAGCGCTGACCAGCAGTCATCGTCATGGAACCAAGGGTGTACAAGATGTGGTCGCAGGTCTCACGGAGAATCAGATTGTCCAGCCCTCTCGTGGGATTCTTTTAATTAAGTGTGGAAAGAAGGACACATCTCCAAATTATGCCGTACCCCCGCTACTAATAACCAATGTGAGGTGAAAGATGATATCCCTGATTATGTCATTACCCTAATTTATGCATATGCGGGAAGAAATGATGACGTTACGTCGGTTTACAAATCACAAAGTCCAAACATGGAGATCCTTCAGTCCAACGTCAAGAAAGTCATACCAAAAAAAGAAGAAACCAGAAAATTAATTAGCAGTCCAACGTCAGATTCCGAAGTAGCCTCGATTTGTGCAGTGCAAATGTCAGTGTGTGATGACAAGTCCGTAAAATGCGAAGGCCAAGCATTATCAGAGCGTGTGAAATGTGATCAAAAGGGTGCGCCGGCTGTCGATTTTGAAATCGGTATTGGAGCCGCGCTTACCCTTATTCCGAAAAACAAATTTCGAGAAATCTGTCCGAACGTGCTACTGCAATCCAGCAAATATCGTCTCGTCACCGCCAAGAAGAAGGATAACATCGTCGTATTAGGAGAGGTATCAGTAGATATTAAGTACCAAGACATTGTGAATAGAAACCTAAATCTAATTGTAACCGATTCCGCAATAAGCCTATCTTTCATAGACCATATGATATACCTTTTGCGATTGAACATGAAGTTTTGGAGGAATTGAATCAATTAGAAAAAGCAGGGATGATAACAAAGGTGTCATTCAGTGATTGGGCCTCCTTCATTGTTGTTACGAGAAGAAAAGACGGACGTATCCGTATATGTGTCGATTGAAATTTCACACCAAACCCATACATAAATATATATTTTTACCCTCTTCCAAAAATTGAAGATATTTTTCAGGAAATCGATTCATCGAACGTTTATTTACAAGTGAACGCAGCCGAATGATGAAAAGAGCTTCTCACTATCACAACTCAGTGGAGCTTATATAAATTCACACGTCTTTGTTTTGGTCTGAGTTGAGCTCCAGCTGTCTCCCAATTACTCGGAATTAAAGGGTCACGTGCGTATATAGATGATATTATTTGTGGCGGATCAACACTAGCTGAGTGGGTGAAACTATTTGAGAAAGTCTTATCTAGATTAAATGAATTCAATGTCAAAATCAATTTCAACAAAAGTCATTCTTTGTAGAAAGGATTCCGTATCTATGATATGTGTTAGGTGAAAACGGATTACATCCTGACCCGGACAAAGTCAAGGCTATCCGATCAGCACCAAGTCCAACGGAAGTAACACAAGTCAAAGCATTTCTGGGATTATTAAATTACATGCATAGTTTTTTATCGATGCCGGCAGATGTTTTAGAGCCACTAAATAAACTAAGACGAGATGGTGTCCCTTGGTGTTGGTTCGAGCAATGCGGAAAAGCCTACAGTCAAGCAAAAAATCTTATTTCGGAAAAATCTACCTTGCTACTGTATGAGCCAGATAGAACAACAATTGTGACGTCAGATGCTGCTTACGCCAGACTGCGATAGTCTCTTATTCTGGCCACTTATAGGTATAAAATAGTTTATAAATCGGGTTAAAATATTGGCCACGCAGATGCCTCATCACGATTGCCTCTATCACACGAATCCACCGGCGTGGAAGTAATTTGTCAAGCAATTTACGATCAATTCGAAAAAAAATGTTTGTCCTATAACGATATTGCCGTAGAAATAAGTGCCGACCCAGCATTAAAAAATGTTAAAGAATTTGTCATGAAGGGATGGCCACTTGGAAAAGCAGTTCCAATAGAAGTCAAACACTATTTCATAAATCGCTCAAAAATCTCTTTGGAATTAAAATGTCTAGTTTTTGGGAAACGCCTCATAATTCCACAAAATTTATAAGAATCAGTTCTAAAAATTATACAGAAGGACCATTCTGGGATCGTATGTTCGAAAATGTTAGCTCCCGCTTATATCTACTGGAAGGGATTAGGAGATGACCTCGTAAAACACAGTCAGATGTGCAAGCCCTGTCAAACTACACAAAATGACAACATTCGGAAAATAACAGTTCCGATGCCAAAGTCCAAGGCTCATCACATTTTTTAAATGAAAAGAGTCACACAAGTCACTTTCAGAGACCCCTAAATTATGTTCTAAGCCCCATGATAATATTCAAACACTTCTGAAATCTAACACCAGTATTTTAAACTAAACATTTAAGAAATGTCTTCATCTAAAACAGCCATAACATTTTTTTAATGAAAATAGTCACACAAGTCACTTTTAGAAAACTCCAGATCATGTTCTAAACCCCATGATAAAATTCAAAAATTTCTGAAATCTACCCCCAGTATTTTTAACTAAACATTTCAGAAATGTTTTCATCTAAAACGGCTATACATTTTTTCAAATAAAAATCGTCATACAGGTCACGTTAAAAAAACTCCAGGTTATGCTCTAAATCCCATAATAATTCTCAAACATCCCTGAAATTCACCTTCAGTTCTTTTGAAGAAAAATTTCCGAAACGTCTTCTTCGAAAACAGATGTAAAATTTTTTTAATGAAAATAGTGAAAATAGTTACACAGGTCACTTTCAAAAAACTCCAAATTATATTCTCAGCCCCGCAATAATATTCAGAAAGGCGTGAATACCAGATAAAAAAATCTGCCTGCTTAGCGGGCACATTCTCATCGCGCGCAGCTCTCTTCGCTCGCATATTTGAGCGCACCTAGGGCGCGCGATTCGGTCGTCGCGCTTCGCGCTCGGTGTTATATGCTCTTCATGTACAAATTACTAAATTTGTTTTTGACTTCAAATGAGAAAGAAATTTTTTTTACTTAAGGCTCTATTTACCTTGAGGACAAATTCTACTTTTTTGACTATTTTTTTCTGATCTCGCGTCGTTTAGCTCAAAAATAAAAATAAAAATATTCCAATACTATTTTCCATACTTAAAAAACAAACTAGGCCTCCTACCAAAAAATGTTTAGAAGCAACTTTACAGGTTGTCGAAAAAGCAACAATTTTGATATCTCATCTTTTTTTCGTATTCCGCGTTATTTAGCTCAAAATTTGAATTTTCGATTTTTCAAAAAAATTTGAAAAGTTTTTATAACAGTCTTACAGGGCTTTCCAAAAGAAACGTTTTTTTTCTCTTGACTTTTTTTCATATCGTGCACTTTTTGGCTTAAAATGTTCATTTTCCTTTCTTTTTTTGAATTTTGTAAATGCTATAACTCTCACAATTTTCTTTTTATTGAAAAAAGTCATAGGGATAAATTGTTCGAATTTTTGAGTACTATGAATAGCCGTACATAGAATTTGCAAATTAAAAAAAAAATTGTTCTCAAAAATTTTCAAAATGCTCTAACTTTCTGAATTTTTGTCCAACATGGCTGGATAAGAAACTAGACCTTCATTTTAGGACAATCGAAACAATTAATTCTTTAGAAAGTTATCGTGCTCACAAACTAAAATTTTACAGACAGACAGACAGTCTGGCTGACAGGCAGACACATTTGTAGAAACATGTTTTTCGGGTTCAGGGCGTCTCAAAACGGGGACATTCGACAAAAATGGGGGGAGGGGGGTCAAATTTTACACAAATCTAATACATTCTCTGATCAGAATGTAAAAATGCGTCAAAATAGTCATGTGAAAAATGTTAACACTAGACTAAAACGTCTTTGGGGCATTCGCTATGGTTGTGTAGGACGACCCTCAACTTTTTTATGAAGCATTTTAAATGGATTGTGAGATTGGCTGAATATCATTGTGTGGTTGGGAACATAATCTGGAGTTTTCTGAAAGTGACTTGTGTGATTATTTTGAAAAAAATATTACGCAAAAATAGTGATCATTATTTACTGTTATTTGGAATCGAATCAACATTGATAAATCGATTTTTAACTAAAAAAAAATCGTCATGAGTATGATATTAACATTTTTAGACCGCATTATGAATAGTTTGAATAATGATTTTCGAGTTTTATCCTAAAATATTAATGTATCGTGAGCAGACCAAAAACTTGTAGAGCAAATTTTAAAGTTATTTTTTAAATCGTCAGCTTGAAAATATTCAACTCTAATATTAAATATTGGCTATTTAAACTCGATTTAAGTGACACCTGTGAACCTCGAATATCTAGAAAATAGTGTTAATATTATATAGAAATTTTTCATTTCAGATTTGTAATTTGGGGCAGTTGTGTGACAAGACATTTTGTGTACTTTTTCATTTATAATTCCTTAACGAAGTCGTCTAAAATTTTGTAACTCCACTAGATTGTGCTCAGATAGAATTACTTTAATGAGAAAAATTCATAAAAATTTATTATTTGAAGGAAAAGTGGAAAATGTCTGAGACTTAAAGTGGTTAACTATTTTGCAATCACCCCTATACATGTATTGAACTCTTCTTAAAATAGTTTCAAATTTTTGACGACTCAAAAAGATTTAAAATGACGAAGTCTCTAGGCAAACCGAAAATATTTGTGCAACGCTCCCCGAATTTCGATAAACTTAGACACAGCCTTTATGAAAATATTCTATTCAAAATAATGGGAAGGAACAGAAGTATACCCGTACCTGTATATTAGTTTCTTAAATTTATCAGTGAGTGAACCACATATATCTAACATACTGTAAAAGCATGTTTTTAATGAGAGCAATATTTGTCTTCAGTACGATAAAATTACTTAGGACGAAAACAATGGGTAATCGAAAAATAGATTATTTTCAATTGTCAGTCCTTGAAGTAATTAGTTTGCGTAACAGATAACAATCGTAAGTGGCTTAAAAATATTCGGATATTTGAAGCAAATTTTTCTAATCGAATTATTTAATAGATTATCCTAATATAATTGAACGAATAGTTCAAATCAATAGAACAGATCAAATCAATAACAATTTCGCTTCGTCAACAAAAATTCTCTTGAATTACCCAAAATTTCATGTACATCTAAGAAAAAAGTTTTTTTGCTTCTCAGAAATTTTTTTTTCTGAGTAAAGTAATTAACAGCGTGAATCGTATATTTCTTATTTGAATGTAGTTTAGATAAATAAAAAAAATTTCAATTTTTAGAACGAATCGAGATTAGAATGTCCAAATTTCAATAATTTCAAAATTTAAGAAGTTCAGGTTATGAAGCGTTTAAGAGATCGAAAATTTTCTTACTTTGCGAAGAATTACAAAAATCTGGAAATAAGAATTGGCAATAAATGCGAAATGTTAAATTTACTTTTTCCAAATACGTAGAATGTTATAGCTACCGTTTCTTGTAGAATACTATAATAATATACTTTCTGAAATCAATCAAAAGAACTCGAAAATCTATCTTCAAATAATTAATGAATTAACTGTTTCTCGAAACGTAGGCAACATTTCAAAATAACCATTTGCTACATTCTCTGCAACTGTACTCGAATTCATATGTTGAAATTCTTTGCATCTTTTTCATGAAATTTAGTATATATTATAATGATATTGCCCTTATTTTTCATTTTATTAAAGATTTCAAATCAATTTAAAGTAATATTTCACTTTCATTATGATGTTTTGCAGCATAAAAATGAATTCTTATCATATAATTTCAATAACTATACATAGAAATATGTAACTAATTCTTCCTTTTCTAGTCTTCAGTTTATACTCTCTCCCTTTTGCGGATTTGACAGTCCTTACACAACCATTTTATGTTTTCTCATCAATAATCCTTATATACTATCTTACTAAATATTTCTTACATATTGTCTTAAGGCCGTGCTATACTTACCCGATTCCTACTTTATCTACATTTTTTCTTCGCAACAACCTACGTCCACACAAATTGAGGTATCAAGTTGAATTTTTCAGAAATTGCTTAAAAGGCACTAAGGAACGTTTATATGATTCTAAATTTTTGAAACTACAAAAAAAAAAAATTTTGGAAAAGTTTGTTTGGATTTCGACAATTTTGGGACCATACAAACGTTCCTCAGTGCTTTTTATGTAACTTTTCAGATTTTCAACTCGATATCTCAATTCGTGTGGACGCAAGTAGTTGCAAAAAAAATTTTGGTGAGGTAGGAATCGAGTAACTATAGCATGGCCTCAACCATTATTTCCACTCCTAGATCCTAGATGCTTGCGACTTTGCCGTGGGCTTCCGTTTCCCCTCACCACCTGCTATTCTTTACCTCTCACTTGCTCATTCAAACCTCATTTACGTTACTATTTACATTTACATTACATTTTACGTTACATTTACGTTACTATTCCTCTCCTCATTCATAATCTCCCGGGCACAAATCAAAACTAAAATAAACTTCTGTATATTTTTCGATTCAATGATTTATTTATTTTTTCTCGAAATATAATTTTTTGTCTGAATTCAGATAAAACAATTATTAACATTTTTTTACATTTTAATAATATTATAATCTTATAAGAAGATGAAATTCCATCAAAAGGTCAGTATGTTGAGTTTGTTAATCTCATAGTAATTTCTAATAGTCAATTACCTGCTTTTAACATTTTGAGCCAACTACAACAAAATTCAAATAAAATTCTTTATATTTTT
>JAUMHM010000089.1:6481266-6509001 GCA_032362435.1 Melikaiella ostensackeni | reverse complement strand
TAGAATACAAGCTAAAAATTAGACCTGCTGGCGCCATCTCTAGGTCAGGCCGGAAACTTTTCACCCCACCCTCGTATTCTCAGGAAAGAGATGTCCTTTGGTATGCAGAAGCATATTATAATTCTGTTTTGAAATTGCAGCTCACTTTGAAACCTGGTCAGAAGAGGTGTTTTTCCCAAAACCAATGAAGAAAAGCAGTGTTTCGGAGTAACGCGTTACTTTTAATGACGTTACGTTACGGTCATTTTCATCATTAACGTGATTAGAGCTGCTCATGAATACTCATTGGTCTGAAAGTCTGCAAGTTGGTAGCAGTTATTAAACTTCTAAAATAAAGGAGATAATGAGTAACTAGAAATATTATGTTGGTACTCCTGAAAATTTAAACACGCAATGACGCCTAAGCGACTGAGCGATGAGCATTTGGTAATAACTATAAATCTGAATGAAAAAAAGGGTAGCGAATGTGTAATGGATGTGCTTGTTCCTGAAAAAGGTGAAACAAAGATAATCCAGACAGTAGTGTCAATCAGAAAATTACTTCTTGGCGGGCTTATACAGAGTTTTTTACCATCGACTCAAAACAAGAAAAAATCTACACTTTCTCCTTCAATGAATTTATTATTTAAAAAAATATTCAAGCTTCCATTTCTGCAGCGCCCAATTTAAAAAAAAAACTCTAAAGGTAAGATTCAAATTTTATTTACTGCTTACAAAAATTTCTTTCGATTTTTTTTTACAAAAATGATATAT
The DNA here is from genome assembly GCA_032362435.1 of Melikaiella ostensackeni. NCBI lineage: Eukaryota > Metazoa > Arthropoda > Insecta > Hymenoptera > Cynipidae > Melikaiella > Melikaiella ostensackeni. The sequence goes on along the minus strand of JAUMHM010000089.1, from coordinate 6,508,248 downwards.
TTCGGGGTGGCACAAAATAATTTAAGGTTAGAATTTCCTATATAAAAGCTCTATATTTATCTGATTTTTTGTAATGAGTGAGAATATAGCAAATATATTGTATATTAAAAATATAATATTAAAATTGACAAATATTAAAATCAGTTTTGTTTTTCTCTGTATTGGTACGAATTTTTTGAATAGAATTATGGGTATAGAGTGAAAATGTCGAATTTGAATACCTTTTTCGTAAAATAAAATGATTAAATTTTGACATTAGATTTCAAACTCTTAGTTTTACCCCACACAGCAACGGATATCGGCAAGATATCCTGAAAATTTCCCGGGATATCCTAGGGACGTCCTAGGGATATCCTGGTGTTATTTTCGGGATATCCTGAAGGGCAGAAATGTCGTTATCCCTAGGACGTCCTCAGGATATCCTGGGACATCCGGAGGACATCCTAAGGATATCCTGATTCAATGATGTTGGACATCTTTAGGATATCCCCAGGATGTCCCAAGGATATCCGTAGGCGATATTCCAAAGATATCACGAGTGAGGCAATATTTTTGAAAAGAAACATTATTGTCAAAACAAGAAGTTTTTTGGTTAATTCGGATTTTAATAATAACTCAGGTTTAAAAAGCGATACTCTTACTTAGAATCACGGTTAAAATATCATTACATATTTTTTGTTTATTGGATATCAAAGCTAAGGCGTAGAGAGTGCTTCAGACGAAATTTTTGTTATGCCAGCATGGGCCCGTAAATTCCAAAATTGCCTGCCAGTTAAGGGATTAATTTCAACAGGTATGTATCCTTTGAAATAATAGTATAGAAGATACAGGTGTTCAATATTGATGATATTGTTGTATGCCTTAGTCAATATAACCTCAAAAAAGCTGTGTTCACTCTTATGCCTAAAGTTATTTCAAACGATGACCGGGTATCATTTAGCTAGCAGGACAACAAAGGAAAATACATTTTTACCGCCCTAAATTTGTCCAAAGGGCTTATGGGTTGGTTTCGTCTTTTAGTTTTCACTTTACTGAGTATTTCAACAAACAGAAATAGTTTTTTATATGTGTCTTTTGTATATTTTTCAGAAAGTGTGACAAGGAGACAAGGATGAACAGAGACGTCGGCAATTGGGAAAATCAAAGATTGTTTGCGTCACGCACCAGAACGTTTTGCAAAGGAAATGGAGAAAAAAGAACTCATGGAATTAATGTACCCCGATTATATCGTCGGGATATCCGTAGGATGTCCCTGAGATATCCTGTGGAAATCCTGCAAGGGAGAAATGTCGATATCTAAAGGACGTCCTCAGGATATGCCGGGATATTCTAAGGACGTCCGACGGATATCGGCAAGATATCCTAAAAATTTTCAGAATATCCTGAAGACGTCCTAGGGATATCCTACTGATATGCGGGAAGTATTGACGTTATCAGAACCCTTCATCTCTCTGATAAATTTTACAAAAAGGCTTATGATTTCTCTAGTAAATCCATTAATTTTATTTCTTCACGATCAATAAAAAAACGTCAGTTTATACTTTTTTACAATCCCCATGAAATTTGGCTAAATTATAATATTTAATTTTTACGGAATTGATATTGCCTTTTTAAAATTTATTAGAGAGATGAAGGGTTATGATAATGTCAGTACTTTTTTAAAATAATTTTTTGCTCAATTTTTCCACAAAATTTTGTTAATTTACATTTAATTTCTACAAAATTGATATCAAGGGTTTTAAAAAATGCACTTCCTGTTTTCCACGCCATCAAAAAACATATTTATTCATCATTTTCAGTGGTTTATAACGTTTGTGACAGTTTTTAAAAATAATGAGGTTGTGTGTGTCCTAGCTGGACACATCGGTGACACAATTTTATTTGTGTGTGTGGCGAATATAGCGCCTCAGTGACAGGGCCTTGAACTATCTGCCCGAAACTTTGTCCCGGTGAAATACATTGCAGCTTGAGGGTGGTGGTGGAGGGGGCTGCTTTTAAATTTTGAATTTGAAAGGATCTGCAATAAGCAAGTATGATTTTTAATTTAAAAGTTTTAAACCACAAAAATAGAAATGAAGGATGGCAGTGCAAAACTAGATAGCCAACATTTTGATCGAAAATGGGTTTATTGCATAAAAAATTTCAAAAAAATCAAATGTTCATTGTGGTAAAAGGATTTTTTCAAACTATCATTTTTTTATACAATAATTTTTGAAAAATGTTAATAAAATTTTAGCCAAGATTTTAACGTAGTAATAATTATTTTTTTAACCTTTTATCATTGATATTTATTGAAATTATCAGTTATTGAAACTAGCTGTAAATTCGATCTCGGGTGTTTCCACTTTGTTTACATTTACAATTGTATGGTGCTCATTTTTAATGAGCACTTTGCTTCCTCATTATGACTTATTAACAAATATATTTACTTCCTCATAGAGGAAGTAAAAATACAAAAATACAATTGGTTAATCAATTCGTCTCGAATCAAAGAGTCTTTTCTATTTTCGCATCAACTTTGAATTATGTTGATGAAAAAATTTATACTATGATAAAACAGTTTTTTCAAATACTATAAATGAACAAAATGACCATAACTTCCTTACCCTTCAGTAGAATGCATTTATATTATAGGTCAGTCGATTCGTCTCGAATCAAGGAGTCTTTTCCATTCTTGCATCAATTTTGAATTATGTTAATGAAAAAAGTTTTACTATAAAACTGATTTAAAAAAAATTATAAATGATCATAGATTCCTTAATCTTCAATGAAATATATTTATATCATAGGTCGATCGATTCATCTCAAGACAAGGAATCTTTTATATTCTTGCGTCAACTTCGAATTATGTGAATGAAAAAAGTTTTACTATAAAAAACCCATTTTTAAAATATTATAAAGTGCTGAAAAAATTGTAATGATTATCTTTAGAAATCCTTTGGTCAGTTTTCACACAGTATTTGTGAAAAAAGCCCTCCAAATTTCATTAATTTACCTGCAATTGCCTTCAAGTAATCGTGTTCACAAGAAAGTGTGACACACACACACACATCCGGACAATTGCTTAGAACATTGAATTAGACATTTTTCAGTTGAGAAACGTTTAATTAAACGAATTTAAAATTTTTCGAAATTGTTATCATTACAAAGCTTCCTCTATGAGGAAGCAAAAAAGTAGATTTTACTTTTTTGGATTTTTTAGCAAAAAGTTTCTGTTATCCTGTGATATCGCGATCTTGAATTTGGATTTTCTCGGAACGGAATAATTTTTTGGATCAAACCTTCTTTATTCTCATTCAGCATCCCCATATTTCGGAAGAAGTTTATATTTTTGCAAAAAATTGAAAATTCTATTTTTAATCACTCTTTAAAGCCGATTTTAAAAACTCATGAAATTTTAATCTAAAAATTCTCCGTCTAGTTATGTAACTTTTTTTACATCAAACTTTATTTACCTGTATTCAGAAACTTAATATCTTGGGAGCATGCTTTTATTTCTTTATTTTTAACTTTTCTTTAATACTTCTAAAATTTTTCGAAGAATAATTTATATAAAGGATCCAACAATCCATTCGTTCTTCCAAAAAAAGAAAAATGAAGAGAAAAAAATTTCCCCTTTTTTCGAAGAAAAATTCCCTATTTTCCCTAAAATTAAACTGCTGAACCACTGTGATTCCTGCTTCTATTTTAAAAGAATAAAGAAAAATATTTAATGTTAATATAAATTTTTTGTGATCGTTTACTTAGTATTCTTCAAGATTTTCCCTGTTGAGGTCTTATTGGTCCTTTTCCCCCTCTTTTTCCATGGGTACATATTTACCTGTAATGAGCCTGAAATATTGATATTTGGAAGCACTTTTTTCTCTAACACTCCGTTTTATGTAATTTGTTACATTAGAAAGTTTAGTTAAAAATTGTGTTTCTTATTATTAGTTTTTTTTAATCCTTCTGATTTGGGGACAGTCTAATTAACTGCAGTTAAACTCAAATTCATCACAGAAGAGTTCCATTTTGAGAAATATAGAACATTAGAATTTGAAATTCAGTTTTAATTCGTTAATTTTTACGAATGTCGGAGAAAATAGTTTTAATTATTTTTTATGTTACATATTAAGTTATTATGAAATGAGTGTAAAAATAAAATTGTAAACTAGTTATTGCCATATTCAACAAGCCGGTATGTTTGTACAGGCACCAATGATGGTTGATTAATTAGATCGTTTTAAAAATAGCTTCGGAGATTATTTTAAGTAGCACCTGTGCAATCAAAACATGTTAATATTCTCACCGACGGATTTTTTTGTGTTTTAAACAGTATTCTGTTTTCAACTTTCAGAACTGGGATGGGAAGACGGTAACTAACTGGACTTCAGCGCGTCTTAAAGAGTGAAATGAGACTGAGTAAAAGTACGTACATCATCAGAGGTACTTTTTACCTGTCTACCTATAGTCTACCAGGTCTACCTTAGCTGAAGTTTGTCCCTCTTGTAACTTGAGATCGCAAAGAGAAACGCGAGCGACCGCTGCGGAATCGATACCACGTTTGTTCTTGTACGGTCTCTCTTTCTCTTTCCCAGTGCATAGGATTTGATGTTAAATTCCTATTTTCAATCGAACGAAATATTCCAATCAGAACGGAAATAATGAATTTGTTTGAACTTCATTTTTGTAACTAATCTTAAAATTAATAATAATAATAATCTACAAGCGTATGCAGCTGATACATTCCGTTTGCAGTTCCTGTTTTTTTAAAGTTGTTTGTTTCTGTCAGAAGGCACAGAATGACAGTTTATGTCAAGTTAACGTTTCCATAATAAATGTCATGCTGAGATTTTCATAATAATAAATTTAAATTTGTAATGAAATTAATTAATTAATAATTAGAAACTAACATTTTGGAAATAAATGTATTTGACATTTTACTCAGGTTCTTTAATTTTGTTTTCAGTTGATAAGTTATTTATTTTTTTATGATTTAAAATATTTGAATAAAAAAAGAAGCCTTTAACCTTTTTAACTTTCGACGTCAGTTTTAGTAAAAATAATGAACATGCTAAAATCTATTGCAATTGAAATTTTTTAATTTGAAGCAAGAGTGGAGTCTCTTTAACTTCTTAGTTTATTACATAAAAAAGTCAGAATTATTTCAAATATTATGAATAAGGACGTCCAGCTTATGCGAAGTGCATAATCGCATGATATCTCAAAATTAAGTGTTACTCAAAACTTTCATGTTATACGAAGATTCTGTGCAAAATATACTCACTTGAACGTCGCATCGAAACGCATAATTTTATTTTCGTCGCATAATTCTGGAATTTTCGCATAATAGCACGTAATTTTATATTTTTTGAGAAATATATATTTAAAAAGTTGCAAAAAATGTGCCTTTTAATATTTAAATGTTAAAATTCGTTAGTAAATATAAAATATAACATTTTTAACTCATGCTGGATAATTTAAAAAGAAATTAAATTATAAAAAATGTGCATTTGGAAATTCGCGAAGTTGTTTCAATTAGGTTTTGCGTAAGTTTTTCAAGAGGTAGAGTAAGGGGTACAGTAGTTGCCAGCTAAACTTGTCCACTGACAGTTGTTTTCTTTTGTTTTTTTTTTTGAATGAAATATAACAATATTTTTTATTTTAATTCAGGCGCGATGTTTGGCTTATTAGTTGTTTTTATTCATAACTAATCATTTATCGTGAAAATCTTGATATTTCAATCTAAAACAAACAGACGACAACAACTGTCAGGGGACAGGTTTGGCTGGCAACTACTGTACCTCTTACCCTACTTGTTCCATGTATCGACATTTAAAATGCGTCCGATTAATTGAATCATTTGCGAGTCGAGAAAAGAAAGTTATGCCTTTGAATTCGAAAGAAGTACAACCAAAATTGTTAAAATCGGTTTTTAAATTTGAAAACTGAAAAACATTTCCCTATGGGCAAAAAAATTGTGGCGAATTTTTGGTAAGTAATGTTCTTTGATGGTGAACAACCGAGTGAACAACTATAAAAAATTAAGCTATTGAAAATGCAAACTGAAGAAATTTCAAATTCGACATGCATAACTTTTACACTGGAATTCCAATATAAGTCCGACTTTGGTTCTTGCCTTAAATGGCCTTGGACATATATCTGTGGGACTCGATTGTCAACAATCAGAGCCGTATGAACCATTTCTACTTGATTTTCGTTCGCAGTAAAAAATATTTATTAAATTTCTTTAAACGGTTGTTTGTTTTGAAGGATAAACGCTGCTTCTTGTTTTCCTGTGATATTTTTGTAACACATAACGTAAACACTGAAAGCGAATGAAGCGAAGTGTGGACCGTGTGAACTGACGAAACTATGCGCTTGTGATACAGCCCGCTTCATTAGTGCGGTACTGGAAGAGTTTGCTGGCTTTAGAATCAAGCTCTCTTTACCCCGTCGTCCCCTAGTCGTCGAACAAAATTCTCGGAAAAACATATGGCAGACAGACTTATTAGAGACTTTCAGTGTACTTCAAGTAGTAAGCCTTACTAATAAATCAGTAAGCCCAAAAATGAAATTAGTAGTTCTGATTATTCAAAGAAGTAAACCTAACTATTAAGATTAGTACAGTTTCTACTCCTAAAAGGAAAAATACATCAATAATTAATTTCCCCTCAAGGGAAGTATAAAAACTTGGAGAATTCTTATTAAGTCAAAAAACTCAAACGTTGGTAAAAAATACTTAATCGAGCGACATGTGGAACTTTCAAGATTTTACCTAAGTAACCTAATATCGTTCTATCCATAAAGTATGTAAATTCACATAGAGGTCTACGAGAAAACATTGTTGCAAAAAAATTTGAGGATTAATAGTGAATTTCTACTTGGATTTCACGTGGGTTTGATGTGAATTCTCCCTAATTATTTAGGTTATATTACTTACTCGTACATGAAATCCTGAGAGCTCCATTATGTCTAACGAATTAACTATTTTTTACTTACCTTGTAGTTTTTGGAAGTCATCTTCTGATCTTAAAGTTTCCAGCAGATTCTGAACTTGCAGGATGTGTTGATAATTAATCCATGTCAACGATGAGATCGACTTTCCCAAAACCTCTGAAATACTGAACATGGCGATGATCGTGAAGTTGACGCGACATTTCGGCTCATATGTTGGCAGGCTTCAGTTCTGCCAATGTGGCCAACGAACATAACTTATAACCTTTACTACTTTTATTTTTTGAAAAATACATTGGTGGTAAATGAAACTACTTTCATTTGTTGGGCTTACAATTACTATCGTTACTAATATGAACTACGTAAGAATACTAAAGGTGACTTGTTGCTGCAGAAAACAGGTTAGTTAGTTTTACAATCAAAGCAGTTGTCCCACCTAATACCATTTCTACTAATGAAAAGCTTGTTTTCCCAACCAACCATTTTTTTCAGTGTAGTTTGATTTAAGCCAGTGACGTGCGCGCACGTGTAGTTGACCACGCATGCGCAGTACGGCTTAATTACTACCTCCGGAAGTAATAGAGCTGCCAGAAGAAGTAACGAAGAAGCACTGCGCATGCATGGCTAACTGCATACCCGCACCCGTCAATGATAATTAATACTCGATTCCGCACCCGCTATTGTACGCATGTGAATATAGCAATTTTAGTGAAGTCGGAAAGGAAGTGACGTATGCTACACGAGAGGGAGCTGATTTTCACCTGCTTCCCTCCCTTGAAGCCTAATACACTATTGAAAGTCTAATTAGGTTGGCCACCCAAAACTCAGAGCATATGTCGCCACTTCTTTTGGTTCCTTGGGATGCACGTTTTCTAGCATTTTCTATTATTTATAGCGAACAGTCATTCATTGAAATTTCGGGCATGCGCAATGGAGATTATTTTCCACGCATGCGCCAAGTTTAGCCAATAGCTGATAATCCTGATGGCCATGAACAATACAAAATTATAGAAAACATGCGCCCTATGGAGCCAAAAGGAGTTGCGACATCTGCTTCGAGTTTTGGGTTTCTAGCCTAATACTCAAATTATAAAAATTACTTGCTTGATTTAAACAAATAATAGTTCTTCGTGCATCCGCGTCAGTGTCGGGGCCAGAGTTGTTCACTTACGCGTAACTCAAGAGTTTTCTACGTATAATACATTTTTGGCGTAAAATACGTCGAAAACAGTAGAAAACCATAAGTTAACGTTTTCAAGATGGCCGACTTGTGTCATCACTCAGCAGTATAACATAAACATAACCTTACTTTTTCAATTTATTAAATATTTATATTAATAATAGCATTATTCCTGGGAAGGGAAAAAATACCTAACATCATAATATAATCCCATGGAAGGATTTGATTTTTGAGCGACAAAAAGGAGGACAGAAAACTGTCGCAGAGTGTCTGTCGACAAGACATTAAAAAATACCTGTTTTAAACAACTAGAAAGACACAGGTACGTAAATAATTGTTAATAATTTCGATAATAATCACTAAATATCACATAGAATAATATTATGTAACATATACGTTGGATTGTAGGGTCTCGGTACAATCGTAACCTCAAACTGCTCAAATTTGAGTTTTTCAAATAATAACCTATCGTAACCGAAACGATAAATGCTGTAAGCACCGCACGACGAGCGACCACAAGAAAATATAGATTAGTGGAGTTATGTTATAATATTGACGCATGTGCTCTGGCCAGTTTCCATTCGGACGTAAATTACGTCAATTCGCGTAGAAAACTAGGGGCGTAATATAGGTGGTAATATACTCGTAGAAAACTACGCATATTACGTGGAGTTTTTCACGTTCTCGACCCTGGTTGGGGCGCTGCGGCATCATTAATTCAGTTTCGAACATTGAAAATGGTCGTCGAATGCTTGCATCAGCCTGTTTGCTTCGAATCAAAAGTTAGAATGTTTTAATATTCTTAGTATTCTTTAATATTTTTATAGTATTCTTAATCCTATTCAAAAAATCCTCGAAGAAAAACTTCGTTTTATTTTCAGACAGCATATATTCGTGAAAGTCCACGTGGAGTTTCGAATTCCTGGCAAACATCTGCAAGTATCAATTGATTACAGGTTTATTTCGAGTTCTGAAATCCTCGCAGTGTCCTCTAACCTATAGTGGCGTCCTTTACTAGAAAAATATGCGGCACTGTAGGTTAGAGAAGGAGACTCCGAGAATTTTAGTTCTCTAGTTTTATTACCAATTATCTTTTGCTTTTATAAATATAATTTTTTCGAATATAGTAAACGTTTCCTCAATGAGGGGGAAAAGAATTACAATTAGAATTGATCAATATCGTTCCTTTTATTCAATGAAATTGGCGAGTTTAATTTGCTATCTATTTGTCAAAAGACAATAATATTGACGATATTTTTAATTGACAGACAATTAGATTAAAATCAAAATTTAGAACGCATTTAAACGAGCACCGAAAAAGCAGAAAATAAAATTTTCAAATAGTTTTAAAATAAAGTCCATTTTACCTGAAGATATATTGTAATTCTTTATGAATTTACATAGTAGTTAATTCAAACTACTATTTTTAACAGCTTTGTCAACAGGCCTGTAATTTCGGAAACAAACGTAAACGAGATAATTATGGAGATGAAGTTTCGGGAAAATCGTATTCCGAATTTGATGATATCGATCTTCATAATTTTGACAAACGATTTAATAAGGAATATGCTGAAGCATAGTCGCTGCTGACAACCGATTTTTGAAGAGAGGAAGAAGCATCACAAATTAGAAAGCAACCTAACAACCGATTTTGTTAGGAAAGAGAATTCTGAGCCTTTGCAACAAACAAATACTGGATCTAACAGGAATAAAGGCATCTATATTCGTCTAACTAAAGCGAGTACTAGATACCACATCTTCAAATACACGCTTTAACAAAACTTCCGATATTGAAACAAACAAAGAATTTTACTGAAAGCAACAAATTTCTTCTTTAAATAAAAATAAAAAATTATTCAATTTAAACAATCTGCAATTAATTTAACAAAAAAAATGTTTAACTTAAACAAGAGGGGAATAGTCCCACTTTCCTATGTTGGTCTATAAATTACTATGGCTTTGGAAATTAAGTTTTCTTTCTTTCTAAAAGTGTTTCTTTGGATTTACCTTGTTCTTACTACCACTTTTAGAAGATTTACAACCTCCTAGGACCAACTGGATTTTTTTTTCTTTCTAAAACTATTTCTTCGGATTTGCCTAGTTTCTACTCCCACTTCTGAATTATTGTAAATTGTGATTTATATTATAAGTTTATTAATTTTAAAAAAATCAATGCCGCTGTTTTGCTTCTATTGCTTCAAATTTATGCCACTATTGACACTATTTTTTATCTTCGAAGTAAGTCCAAGCCCTGAAATGCTCATGTTTACTCCAAATTATTTAATAAATTAGAATTTTGGAAGGGGGAAGCATTTAAGGTAATTAAAATGTGATAAAATTGATGACATTTTGTAGTATACTTTTGCCCTTTTCTTTGTAGAATTGAACCGGGGATCGTATATCAATTTTCCGGAAGGTTGATTTTTCACACGATCCTTTTCGATTTAATCGCCCTTAATACGACAACTCTGCTGAATATTTCATATAAATGGCAATAATAAACCGAATAAAAAAGGGGTGATCGTATAACATATATATATATATATAAAGGAAGCTGGGCAATTAATCTTCTCGAATGACATCTAAACTGGTACAGCTCATAGCTTGCCAGAAACCGAACACAACATCCCACTTAACCCGCCACTAAGAAAACAATTAATGCGCAATCGATTTATAATTAAGCCCCGATTCCGCCGTGTTGTCGCCACTAAAAAAAGCTTTGAGTCATCCCCAGAAAATGGCAATACAATAGACCATTTTTTGTTTATTCATAAGGGTGATCAAAAAATTAGAATTTTTTTTTGTAATTTTCATTCTCTCTCCCCGAAAGTTTGTTTGAATCCAAAATAAGTAAACACGTATTTTTTGAATAATAGATTTAATGCTTTCACGATAATTCATTATGATGAAAGGGGGTGTTTCGGGTTTCAATCGTGTGCAAAACTACAATTGAAACCCGAAACACCTCCTTTCATCACGTATTTTTTTGTTTTGAAAAAAAATTGATATCTAGGGGTTCTGCAAACTCCATGAAGTTTAGCAGGTATTTCCCATAAGAAAAAAAGACGTTTTTCGTAATTTTGGACATAAATTGGGCAGGACGAGTGGGTCAGTGAATAACCTGCAAAAATTCTGTTTTGAGTTACAACGCGAAATTTATTGCAGAGTCTAAAATAAAAATGTGGACCTGCAGACTTTTTACTATCAGCCCCCCCCCCCCTTCCCCAACTCCCTGAAGAAATCAAGTTGTCAGCAATGATAATAAAGAAATTACAAATGTCTCAATTAAACCATGGATTGGTACAAAGTCTAGTGTAGAATGAGAAGTAAGTGGATCATTTTTTACTTTTTATTTCAGAAAAAAAATATCCACAACAGAAAGAAATTTGTTTAACAAAATTATTCTCTTTGACGATAATTTATTATTTGTTCATAACTGAAAAACTAGAGAAAAATTGAAAATTTTAGAAAAAACTATATAACAATAAATTTTTTCCGTGCAGACAACATTTTTATTTCAATTCATTTACGATGACAGAGCACAACTGCTTTTATTATCGCAAAAGATTTCATAAATTTGAGCATTTTCACTTCGCCTAGAATTCAAGTTTATCCAATATAAGATTTACTGATGTGATTTTCAGTAGAAAAATTAGATATTATAAATCATAAAAGTGTAGAATTTATCGATGAAAATTGGAAATAGACAGTCGATTTAGCATTACTCCTCGAGACAGACAGATTTTATTGATCTGCCATACGAGAGCGCCGGAACTGAACGCCCCATAAAGCTAACCAATGCTAATACTTCGCATCTCCGCATTGGCGGAGTTTTTCTCTTTTTATATAAGTATAATACCGAATTTGTAGAGAGAAGAGAAAATTTGTGGCGACACCAATGTGGTGGACCGGAATCTGCAATAAACGCGTAACCGAGCCTAATTCGTAATGTTGGTCGAGTCATTGTGAGCCATTGTGAAACCCCCACGGGCAGCCCTTCACGCATAATGTGGGGAGGAAATACGGCACGTAAAAGGTAGGCACATTTGAAGAGTACCTAAGTCTTATAAACACCGCTTGCGTAGGCATTCTTTCAAATTTATGCACACATAAGCATTTTCAAGCAATTTCGAGCCTGAAACACATTTTGCTTTCAGGTGTTTACTCTTCAAACTTGCAGATTAAGATAAAATATTCAAGAGGAAAAGGACAAGAAAAGAATTCAAAACAGTGCGGCTAAAATCAAAACAAATTATTTGAAAACTACACTGTTCAAAATATTTGGAATTTTACAACACTTTATCAAAAAGAGTGTAAGGCAAAATTACAATACGTGTATTGCAATTTCGAAGAACACGCGCCGCTTACCATAAAACTATTGCAATTTTACGCTACAACACTGGTATTGTCATTTTGCCTTACACTCACTCCAGCCCATTTAGCGGATGTGTGAGCCTCTATTTAAATGAGACGAGAATTGTACCTTGCTAGTCTAGTGCATAACGCACTCGACTTAGAGCTTGGCGGTTGGGGTTCGATACTTCGTTCCTGCGAATTTCGATTTTTTTTTTAAACTCTCGTCCGCAACATTGCATTACATGTATGGCAATATTACAATACATGTATGACAATATTACAATACCAGCATTTGAAAACTACAATATCATGTATTGGAACATTACCTTACGTCTCGGAAATAAACTTCCCATAAATTTAATGTAAAGTTTTAACAGAAATTTTTAACAGTGTAGATATATTCTGCCGTGCAAACAGGAAACGACATATCTGCATTCTTATCGCATCTGCATGACAGGGACCAAAAGGAATTCAGGAATTTCAACGGATTTTACCATATGTAAGGGATCCATAATATTTCAAAAGTAATTAAAAGATTTCAAGGGATTTCTACGGATTTCAAAGGATTTTTGGGGATTTCAAGGGATTTAAAAATATTGATAAGTTTTCCAGGAATTTTTAGAGCATCTCCACAGAATTCAAGGGTTTTTAAAGGATTTGAACGATTTTTAAAGCTTTTAGGGTATTTTAAGAGATTTGAGAGGATTTCACACGATTTTATGAAATATGTATATTCTACACCAGATTTCAAAAATAGTTAACACCTCGATTTAATATTTAAAAAATTGCATGACACGATTTTCCCACTATTATTCAAAATGTATGCTATAGTACTATTGACACTATTTTCAATTTAGTAAATAAGTCCGAGGTCTGAATGAACTATAAAATTTGCATGTAATTTTTTTCAAATTTCTACAAGTCCTCATAGGATTAATGTCTGAAAAATGTAGGTACTGCATGAACTAGAAATACTTCCTGCTGATGAAAAACTTTTTTAGGACAAAGATACTAGAACAATTCAATTTTTTTTTCGAAAGTTATCATTGTACTCAGGTCCAAAAAAGTATACTGCTGAAGTAGGAATAAAGTACCCAAAAAAATTCGTTCTGTTTCAGCAGAACTTTTTTTAAACAAAATCACTTGAAATGTATGACTTCTTTTTTTCTAACAAATTTTGAAGTTCCAAATTTCAAGATTTTCAATTTTAAAAATTATTATGGCTCCACGCAGCTTTGGAATCGACACTTTCTAAATTAATGAAATTTAATACAGGGATCATAGCGGTTCAGTAGCTCCATTTCATGTAAAAAGGGGATTTTTTCCGAGAAATAGGAGTTGAAAGCGGCTTTTATTTATTATTAAAAACTTTTTATATCTTATGGGTATCTTGTGAAATGCACAAAACTGACACCTCTTATCAGCAACTTTTTCACATACTATATACTCATTTTTGTGTTTAAAAATTGTTTTTAGCTAGCTTTGAAAAATCTATTAAACACCTCAGCACTTTCTACTAATAAAAATACATCAGGAAAAAATTCAAAAAGATCAAAGATTAGAAATAAATAAACAATGAAATTAAAAAATGCTCATATTGTAAATTTCTTTTAAATTATACTTTTATCAGTAAATAGATTTTGATTCCTTATTCTTGTCAATTTTTTTGTAATATGGAACCCTGAGTTGTTCAAAATATTTTTCTGAGTAAGCTAGAAAAAAATAATTCGAAAAATCACAAAAATTTCTATTTGAAAAACCTCCAACTTATTATTAAGAACAGCAATATAAAAATATTCTTATTCACAAAAATAAGCAAATTATAAGGATGAAAATTTTTTCAAATATGCAGTTTGCTAACGTGTAAAGTTTCTAGATTGAACCATTAACCATTTCCTACACTTGAAATCGGTATCATGGAAAAAAGTCTCATTTAAAGCGTCTTATTTTCTGATGTCTTAAATTTTTGTTTGTGATTTTTGAAGAATGAATCGACACCTTGTGAAAAAAATGATTAGAATTCTCGATTTTAGGAATTTTAGGGGATTTTTGAAATTTAAGGGGGGAAAATGGGATGGACTGTAATAACTATTAATATTGTAATTTTTTTAAATAATTTGAATTATCGGCAGACCCATGTCCATTCAAATTGTCTACCATCGTTTTAATACATGTATAAACTTTAAAATGGTAATCATTTATATGGATGTTGTTATTATGAATCACGAAAGATGCTGCTATTGATTTTCTTCCCCTAAACCGAAAATTCAATGAATACGAATTCGGACATTGACGATAGGGTTTCCCGTGACCAACAAAAGTGTCCTGTACAAGGAAAAATTCGTACCGCGTTGTCACGGCGGTTAGATTCACATCAGCTTCCGCTCGTGCTTAATGTACTATTAAATGTAGCCATTGTGTTCATCGTCCATCGCATTCACAAATTTACTTCCTTAGGTCCAGGGTCCTAAATTTCCCCTCATCTTAGTGTAAAAAAAGTAGCAAGGAAAATAAAAATTAAGCTGCACGTGTCGAACGTCCCCAATAAATTCGAAAGTAATGTCATTTACCCCGCCCATGTCCTTTTTCGATTCATCCAAGTGTAAAGTGGAATATATTTTTCTTGAGGTGATTCTTATGAAACAATGTTTTACTGAAAATTATGAAAATTTTCGCGTCTGAAAATAATGCAGGGTAGAGAGGTCCTTATTTACTTTTTTGGAAATTATTTGGTCGCACTCGCGTTCATGGAGCGAATGCCCAAAAATATAATGTCCTTCAAGTTTTAGCCAAATCGGTTAATATTTACCCATAGCCCCAGATACTTGAAGTTTGAAGTTTCCCATAAGATTAACATGGGAGAAATTGTGCAAAAATGTTTCATTTACGCAACTTTTTCATTTTTTATTCAAATCAATCGTCCACATAAGATAATAATCCCTATGTATTGTTTGAAATATCTCATTAGTATTATCATACTATTAAAACAAATCCCTTTTGGGGTAAGCGTAACTCGTTCGGTTTTGGTCTCGTCTTACTGCTGGGCATTAAGGAATTTGTATGGTAAATTTGAGTCCGGGATTATAATAACGAGAATAATTATAACAATCCACAAAGAAAATCTCTTCACGCGGGCCCATTAGTATCCAAAATCTTTTGTCTCAGGAATCTCTCTTCTTCTCATAAACAATTGCTCGCGATACATCCGTATCCTTACATACATATTTTGCTTCCGTTAAATCCATGCATCGTTTCATGCACGTTCTCGTATTTCTACGACTTCGAATATTCCATCTCTTCACGGTCCCATTCACACATTCCAACCATTCTTTCTTTGGTCTACCTCTGGGTGCGCTACCTCTCACTTTACTTAAATATACTTGATTCGTTAAACGTTCTTCACTCATTCTCTCAACATGACCAAACCATCTCAGCAAATTTCTTTCACTCTTGTCAAACAGTGTTTCTTCTACACCACATTCTTTGAGAATCCACTTATCACTGACTTTGTCCATTAGCGTTTTACCGCACATATTCCACAGGAACTGCATGCCAACCGCGTTCACTTCTTTCCTTTTCTCGATACGTCCAGGTTTCGCTACCATACAGCACAGTGGGTGCAAGCACAGAATTATATATTGCAATCTTCGCTTTATTCTTTACATCTTTACTTCTAGTAATAGCTCGTACACTGCTGATAATCTCTCTACCTTTGTTTATACGTCGGCATATCTCTGCATCTCTCTTTCCGTCAGTAGTAAATAAACGTCCAACATACAAGAAATCATCGACTTGTTCTATCTTCTCTTGGTTTAAGGCAATGTTGCATACTGTTTTCTCACCCCTTCTTTCAAACACAATAATTTTTATTTTATTTACTTTAATCTTAAGACCCGTACTCTTCATGCTGGTATCCATTCTGCTCATCATTCTCTGCTAATCCTCGACTGATTCTGCCGTAACAATCTTATTTATCTGCAAACGCCAGTCCACGCACTTTCACTGTTCCGAGATCAACACATATCCAGGAGGACATAAGGCAGCCTTGCCTAACGCCCTGCTTAATATCCAACTAATCGTTCAGTTGTCTATTTACCCTTACTCTCGCCTTACTAACATTAAATATTGCTTTTAGAAGCCAACCATTCACTCCATTCTATTTCAGTACATCCCGAAGTTTAGCTCTATCCACCTCATCAAAAGCTTTTTCCAGATCAACAAATCCACAGAAAACTTTCTTGTTTACTCTCAAACTTTTTTCCATGATCTGTCTCAAGCTAAATACCTGATATGCAAATGATCTCCCTGACATAAATCCACATTGGACTTCCCAGATCCTTTCTTTAGTTATTCCCATGACCTTGCCAATAAGTATTTTGGTAAATATTTTTTCCACGGTGCTTAGTAGGCTAATGGCTCCATAATTAGTACAGTCACCTTTATCACCCTTTCCCTTGTAGAGTGGAACGATAAACGCCTTTCTCCAATCATTTGGAAATTCACCGTTCTCAGCACACGTATTCATAAATTCGCTCAGACACCCAAGCAAATACCCACCACCGCTCTTAAGCATTTCAGCGGTGATACTATCGACACCAGCAGCCTTACCATTCTGTAGTTTCTTAATCACGATATAATGTCGTTGATATGGATTCTGAATTTCGGTAAAATAAATTGGATCTGATACTACAGGGCTGCCACACATTTACTTAAGTCACTTTTTGTCACTTTTTTTCTCAAATCAGTTTTTAGTCACTGTTTTAAGATAAAGTCACTATAGTCACTTTTTAAAATGAAAAGATCACTTTAGTCACTTTCCTGTAAATAAATTAAAACAGCGAACCCAAGGGCTAACTGCTATTGAATTCAGGTCTTTACCTATTTATGGATTTTATTGAATTATTTTAATTCACCCTTAATTCTTTGGAATTCCCGTCAAACCTTGTGAAATCGGATATTTCTTGGATTCTACAAATTCTGTTCCATTCACTTGAATTATTTTTTGTTCAGCTTGAATTCGTATGAATTTCATCGAATTCTCTTGAATTCCCTTGAATTCTTCTAAATTCACTCCAATATTAGTGAAATCAATGGAATATTTTGGATTTTTTTCAGTTCATTTGAAATTTACACTGAATTTTTATCAATTCATCCTGAATTCTTCTGAATTATTTGGAATTACTTTGAATTCTTTTAATTAGCCGTTAATTATATTCAATTTTTCTGAATACAATTAATTATACTAAATTCAATGGATTTTTTTTTTTTTTTTTTTTTTTGAAAATTCACCCTGAAGACTTTTCATCAAATTCTTTTGAATTTCTTTAAACTCTTCTAAATTCACTCCAAGTTCAATGAATTTAACGAGTGCTTTAAGTAGTTTTGAATTGTTTTCAGTTCATTTGCATTTTTTTGAAGTTCACCTTGAATTTTTATGAATTTCATCGAATTCTTCTGATTTTCCCGAAGTTCCTCTAAATTTACTAAATCTATTCACTTTCATTTATCTGTTTATGGAATTCAATGGATTTTTTTGAATTTCAAAAAAATTGATCCATTCATTCCTCGAATTCGCTTGAATTCCTTTGAGTTCTTTTAAATTCGTTTTAATTTGACTGAAATCAATGGATATTTTGGATTTTTCAATGCATTTAGAATTCACCCAGAATTCTTATTAATTTATCCTGAACTCTTTTAAATTCTTTTGAATTTTTAAAAATTTTTGCAAATTCAATCCAAATTCAACGAATTCAATCAATTTTTTAAATAGTTTCGAATTGTTTTCAGTTCACTTTGATTTTTGAAAAGGCACTCGGAATTTTTAGGAATTTCTTCGAATTCTTCTCATTTTCCTTAAATTCCTCTAAATTTACTAATTATATTTACTCCCATTTATCTGAATTCAATGAATTTTTTTATTTTTAAAAAGTTTGTTCTATTCACTATAATTATTCTAAATTTGCCCTGAATTCTTTCAAATTAATCTTGAATTCGTATGAATTTCATCGAATTCTCTGGAATTCTCATGAATTCTTCTAAAGTCGCTCTAATCTTACTGAAATTACTGGAATATTTTTGATTTCATTTTCAATTCATTTGGAATTCAGACAGAACTCTTATCCATTTATCTGAGGCAACCCTAATTTAATTAATTGGTTTCTTATTTTGATTTTTTTCAATTTACTCAAATTTTGTAGAATTTGCCCTAAATTCGGTTGAATTCGCCCTGAATTTTGTTCGAACCCGTTTTTTTTCAATTAGATGGACATTTTTTAGTTTTTAAAATTTTGTTCAATTCACTCAAATTCTTATGAATTTCGTCAAAGTTTCTTAAATTCTTCTAAATTCACTCTAATTTTACTGAAATCAATTGTTTTTTTTTGGATTTTTCAAAATTCATTTGAATCCTTTTGAATTTAACTTGAATTGTTTTGAATTAATTTAGAATTTTCATGAATTTATCCTGAATTCGTTAAAATTCACCTGGAATTCTTATAAATTCGTCAAACTTTTTTGAATTCAAAAGAACAGTAGGTCACATTATTAATGCACATTAGTCACTTTTAATAAATTTTAGTCACTTTTAGGGTTAGAACGTAGTCACTTTTGGTCAATTTTTGTTTTAAGTAGGTCACTTTTTTCACTTTTTTCAAGTAAATCAAGCTGTGGCAGCCCTGGCCATGTACCACTTACCCGATTCCTATCTTACCGAAATTTTATTGTTAGAAATTAGTCACGTTTGATCACTTTTTGGTTTAAATAGGTCACTTCTTTCACTTCTTGATGTATAAAAATCTTAGACCTCGATATGCAGAGTTAGGCCTGAGCCAGAACGTTAAATGCTTTGGGCGGGTGTCGAAAAAGTGTAACTCATTGAGTCTTTACACCGGACGCTAGGCGCAGGCTTAAATTGCGTAAATGGAGATACAGTGTGCGCCTAGAGGGATAGAGAGCGGATGCTTGTTTATCTCCGCTTCTCTCTTCCTCTCATCGCTCCAATTTCGCTACGCTTCTCCCGATGTATATTCACTCATCTCCCTCTCATCGCTCCAGCTGTGCTTCGTGAGCTTTGATGAAATAATATTTGAAATCTTTTAAAATCGCAAAGTATTTCTCGAAATCTTTGTAAAATCTTAGAAATCTTGGAAATGTTTGACATTTTTATGAATTCTTTGATCTATGTAAAATTTTAGTTCAAGTTGAAGGTTGTTTAAAATCTTCAAAGTATTTTGCAATCTTTTGAAATTTTATGAAATCTTTGAAATTTTTGTGAATTCTTTGATTTATATAAGATTTCACTTTAAATTAACGTTTATTTGACATCTTTGTGAAGTATTTAGAAATCGCAAAAAATTTCTTGAAATATGTGAAATTTTTGAAATTTTTCTGAAATATTTTGAAATCTTTTGGAGATATCACAAAGGTTTATTTATTCTTTAATTTATGTAAGATTTTAGTTTAATTTAACTTTTATCGAAGATGTTTACACATAAATCTATACGGCCGTGGCAGCCCTAGATACTATAATCATTCGTTTGATAAAGCCATTAAACAATTTCTAAATATTTACAAATTTTTTCGTTTTACAGTCCAAGCAGCACGGCGCTGGGTTCGCTGGATCAGCTGAAGGAGTACCTGACAACAGCGGGAACTTGCAAATGTGGTCTCGAGTGTCCGTTGAGGCCTGAACAGGTCTTCAACTTTGACCCCAAGGTACGTCCAATAAGAACTTTGACGCTGCAATTAAATTACTCGCAACTTTCTTGCAAGGTTTATCCTTATGAAATCATTTCTGACAAGCTCACCTTGTGTTATAATGTCAGAGCTGAGGAAAACTTTATATTAACTCAGATTTCAAATCATCTACTTGCGATTGAAAAGGGAATTTATTTCTTCCAATATTGTGGTAGATGAGATTAGATTAGATTATATTTTACGCCATATACACCCTTTTCGGGTTTTTGCGTAGCTAAAATCCGCCCTCCCACAGGAGATCGTCAGACATCAAACCTTTTAGCTCAAATCCCTTCCCAAAGCACCCAATTACCCCAACTCTCATAATAAGTTTCTAAGCAATGCCTGCACTGAGAAAAAAGATTACTTGAATCAAAGAGATGTAGTACTGAATATGACCAATCAAATATTTTTTTGAACGGAAGAAATTTTTTTTATAACAAGAATGATTTTTTCATTTCAAAAACATTATATCTTGAAACAAGAAAAATTTTCTTCGATCAAAGAAATATTTGATTGGATGTATTGAGTAATGCATTTCTTTTATTCAAATAATCTTTTTCTCAATGTGACGTACTCAATCCTGTGGGTTTTTTTTATCTCTAAAATCCCTAATCATCTATAGCCGGTTTTTCATTAGAAGCGCTCGCATTCGCCTGAACATTTGGTCAGGGGAGTGGAAAACTGTAGAAAACCAAACTCACGAGCGCAGCTGACGAGTTTGTATTTAGACATTGGATAGCATCGAGTTTCTACATTCATCATCGGCGTCAAACCTCCCGATCATCAGTAGTTAAACGCAGTGAAAACACGACTTAGCGTGAATCCCAAACGTTCTCTCCCCCCCCCCCCCATCCGAGCGCTAACCGCGCTCATCATCCGTGCTTAACATTCAAGATCTCAACGAATCGAGAATCACCACCCAGCTACTGCTGTCGGTCAATCTTGTGATATTATTTACCCAAAACATGACTTTCCTCAAAAGCTAAAGGATTATCGAGCCTCTATTTTGTATTTTTGGGTGAAAGGGTCTTTTGAAAACGGATTGAATGGACTGTGCGACAACATTGTCAATTCTCTCCCTTGTCGCGTGGCTCTTGAAGCGATCTAGCTCGTCACCCACAGTCCGGTTTAGAAAAGGCCTGAAAGGTGAACTCACTGATCCGATAGTCCTTTCTACCCTCGCCATATTATTCCACTTGGAAGCGAAGGCACCAAACGCCAACGTGTAATTATCCTGGCACCTGCTCTCACCTTCTGTCACCCTTCCGTCTTGCAATTAGAGTTATCGCGATCCCGACAATTCAGACGGACGAGGGCTCCACAAACATTGTTATGGCACATGCCTTTTGCGTGTTCAAAAGCTGCAAAAATGTTGAAATATCTGTTCATTCCTTTAAAACTTTTAAATGAAATTATAATTAAAACTAACAATTTAATACGAAGTGTGTACACAATCGGTACTGGTAAAAAAAATTACCTCTACCGACAGGAATAAAATTACCAGTATCAACAATTTTTTTTGCCGGTTTTCTAGAAAGTGTATTTTAAGCACTCGGCATTATGAGCCATTTCTCTTTTACGCATAGTTTTAGGTTTAACTCATGATTTATACGTTAATATGCTTAATTATTATTTAGATGACTAGTTGACTATTAACACTTATATATATTTCGGGGAAGTCTCTTTTAAATCACTTTCTAATGATTGTTTTCCAATGTCTCGCGGAATGTCAGGAGGCTCTCCTGTGACTGGTCACAAAAATAATGTAGGTCACAGCCCTACCCCTGTCCAACATTTCGTGGGGGGCGGGAAGTCACCCCTATGACTAGTCACAGAAATAATGTCGGTCACACCCTTACCCCTTTCCAACCTCTCGTGGTGGGACAGGAAGGCACCCCTGTGACTTATCACATACATAATGTAGGTCACACCCTCACCTCTTTCCAACATCTTGTAGGCGCGGGAAGACACCTCTGTGACTGGTAACAGAAACAATTTAGGTCACAGCCTTACCCCTATCCAGCGTTTCGTGGGGGCGGGATGGTACACCTATGACTGGTCACAGAAATAAATTAGGTCATACCCCTACCCCTTTCCAACGTCTCGTGATGGGGCGAGAAGGCACCCCTGTGACTGGTCACATAAATAATGCAGGTCACGCCCATACCCCTTTTAAACGTCTCGTGGGTGCGGCAAAGCACCTCCGTGACTGGTAACAGAAACAATGTAGATCACAGCCCTACCCCTATCCAACGTTTCATAGGGGTTGGGATGGCACCCCTATGACTGGTTACAGAAACAATGTAGGTAACATCCTTACTCCTTTCCAACATCATGTGGGGGGGGGGAAGACACTCCTGTGACTGGTCACATAAATAATGTAGGTCACACCTCTACCCCTTGAAATGTCTCGCGGAGTGTCGGAAGGGCAACCCTGTGACTGGTTACATAAATAATGTAGGTCACACTCTTACCCCTTTCCCACGTCTCGTGGGCGCGGGAAGACACAAATGTGACTGGTAACAGAAACAATGTAGGTTACATCCTTATCCCTTTCCAACGTCTCGTGGGGGGCGGGAAGGCACCCTTGTGACTGGTGACAGAAAAATGTTGGTCACATCATTATCCCGTTCCAACCTCTCGTGGTGGTACAGGAAGGTACCCCTGTGACTGTCCACATAAATAATGTAGGTCACACCCTTACCTCTTTCCAACGTCTCCTGGGCGCGGGAAGACACCTCTGTGACTGGTAACAGAAACAATGAAGGTCACATCCTTACCATTTTCAACGTTCCGAGGGGGGCGGGAAGGCACCCCCTGTGATTGTTCACAGAAACAATGTAGGTCACATCCTTACCCCTTTACAACATCACGTAAGGGGGGGGGGTGAGAAGGCACCCCTGTGACTGGTCGCATAAATAATGTAGGTCACACCCTTACCCCTTTCCAACGTCTCTTGGGCGGAGACACTCCTGCGACTGGTCACATAAATAATGTAGGTCACACCATTACTATTTTCCGGCGTCTTGTGCTCGCGGGAATTCACCCTTGTGACTGGTGACAGAAAAATGTTGGTCACATCGTTACCCCTTTCCCATTTCTGGCGGTGGGACAGGAAGGTCCTGTGACTGGTCACATAAATAATGTAGGTCATACCCTTACCTCTTTCCAGCGTCTCCTGAGCGCGGGAAGACACCTCTGTGACTAGTAACAAAAACAATTTAGGTCACATCCTTACCCTTTTCAACGTTCCGTGGGGGGGGGGGGCACCCCCTGTGACAGTTCGCAGAAACAATGTAGGTCATATCCTTACCCCTTTCCAACATCACGGGGGGGGGCATCCCTGTGACTAGTCGCATAAATAATGTAGGTCACACCATTACCCCTTTCCATCGTCTCTTGGGCGGAGACACTTCTGTGACTGGTCACATAAATAATGCAGGTCACACCATTACCATTTTCCAGCGTCTTGTGGGCGCGGGAAGGCACCCCATATGACTGTTCACAGAAACAATGTATATCACATCCTTACCCCTTTCCAACATGACGTGAGGGGGGGAGGCCCCCCTTCGACTGGTCACATAAATATAATGCAGGTCACACTATTACCATTTTCCAGCGTCTTGTGGGCGCGGGAAGGCACCCCCTATGACTGTTCACAGAAACAATGTATATCACATCCTTACCCCTTTCCAACATCACGTGAGGGGGGGGAGGCACCCCCGTGACTGGTCACATAAATAATGTAGGTCACGCCCTTATCCTTTTCCAGCGTCTCGTTGGGGCCAGGAAGACCCCCCTGTGACTAGTCACAGAAATAATTAAAGTCACACTACCAGTCCTTTTCCAGGATCATTTCGCCACTATTATCAAACATTATGATTGTCCATTGTGCAGTATTTCTGTGATTTTTAATATTATTCGTCCATTTTCTTTCCCAGTCATATTCATTTTCCTTGCCAAAAATCCTATCGGAATTCGCATTTTCAATTTTTTATCACGGATATCGCACTCTTAGCTGTTTAGTCACACTCCTCATCCTTTCGAGTCTCGTCTTCCTTGGTAAGATGGATTCTAAAAGCATTGTGGAGGGGGAAGAGTGAATTCAGTTTCAATTCTCATCTTTTCGAGGATTCTGCCTTACGTGAATTTGCTTACATAAAATAATTTTTAAAAAACCGTTAAAAATATTGTCAGTACCGGTAATTTTTTCTACCGGTACAAACAATTTTTTTTACCGGTACCGGTTTTGTATACACAACCAATTTGATACTCAGGGTGGCCGCTAGACCGGGAAACCGGAAAATGACTAGGAATTCAATTTTTATTGTTTTTAGTAGAAAAATTTTCTGTGGATAAAGTACAATTTTTAAAGTGATTTCAATTAGTTTGAAAATGGAAAGTTTTACGGTTTCAAGCATTTTAGTGTTCAGTTGTTTCATTTTAAATACTAATTATCAAATTTTTTATTTTAAAGGCTTGAATTTGACAATTTTGATTGTTTTTAATTAATTTATACGGAACGTTAAAAATTTGAAAATGTACAATTGAAGCGGAGAATACTAAACGGTTAAATTAGTTTGAATTCTTTGAAATTTTAAAATATTGAAAAACATTAAAATACTCAATTTTAGGGTTAAAATTTGAAAAATCTTAGCTTTTTCACTGAAATAGGTGTGAGAACCCCAGAATGTATGATTTTTGAAGAAAACTCAATTTCGTGAAAAAGTAGACTTAGCACCGCTTAGCTTTCCCTGCTTTAATTTTAAGTGATTATCATTTCAAATCTGCAAACAAGTCACTTTTTCACTTTTGGTCGCGTTTTTCAAGTTAGTTTCACGGTTTAAATTAAGAGCATTTCAAAATAATTACTTTTAGATTGAAATATACAAAATTGTTTGTTTTCAAATTGAAATTGTTCAAAGTTGCAGAATTACAAAAAAGACTTAATATTTTAATTATTTTTTTTGCAGAACGTTCAAAATCGAATTATTGTAGAATAAAATTTTGAAAATTAGACAATTTTAAGAAGAGTAGCGCTTAAAACTGATAACTTTAACATTATTGTACAATTTCAAATTGAAATACTTCATGGATAAATAACTTTTAATTGAAGATGATAAAAATCTGCTACTTATTTCATTTTGATATTTTATAAATTGGACAATTTGAAATTAGTAGCGTGTAAAATTGAATAATTTTGAATTGCTTCTTTCAAAATTATAAAATTTTATTTCAAATTGGAAGTAAAAATTTTTTAATAGAGAGCATTCAAATCAGAACAATTTTCAGATTGGACAATTTAACATTTTTTGGTTTTAATTCAAATCAATATTCACATTATTGTGCTTTCTTATAATTTATCGTATTTTATCGTTAAGACAGAAAACCATTGGTGTGAAATTTGTTGCATCTCATTTTGAACAATAAAAATTTTTATGGGACCTTCGTTTGTTTTCGTGTCTTTAAAATTTTGCAAATAAAACCTACACCGAATTCGGCGTACTTCTAAGGATCGGCTTTTTATAGTGAAAAAACATATTTCCACCAGCTAAGCATTAAAAACTGACTGATTCACAATTTAGATTACAATTACAAATTGACAGTCTTGAGAGTTGAACAATTTTGAGTGCTTCTTTTTCAATTTTTTCAAATTTTTACCATTAGAAATGTAAAATTGTTCCATTTTGAATAAAATTGATTGAAAAATGTTCAATTCAAATTATTTTCGTGTTTGTAGACCCCGGAATAAAAATTATTCAATTTTGGTAACTTCTACTTTGGAATTGTAAAATTTTAAATGTTTTTCATTTGAAGATTGTCTAATAATGAAAGCTTCGAATTTGTACAATATTGTCAGTTTGAGTTTGAAATTGTTCAGTTTTGAATGTTTAATTTTTGATTTTAAACGCTTGAAATTTATAATTGATTCGCATTAGATTCTTTAATTTGGAGTTGCTTTTCGATTACTTTCAATTATAATTTGTTTAGTTTTTAAGATTTGAATTTGAAGAAGCCAAAGGCTCCCTTAATTATTCTGTTCTTATAAGGCGCTGCATTTATGGGACCAACACGTCCCACGCAGTTACAGCCTTAATTTAGTCCCTTTTTTAAATACGGTTCCCCTAAGTCGTGCAGGTGAGTCGGTTAGGATGTTTGGAAAGCCTACGAGCGAGTACAGCATTAATCAGACACCATAACTATCTGCCGATCTTAGGATACGATTACTACCCTGAGACAAATGCGTCTTTCCATAGGACCTTTTAAACTCCTGGCCTCTTCTCTTACAGCGGAACTGGCCCTTCCGTTGAATATGCACCCTAAAATCCTCGGAAATTCCTCCTCTTTGATCGAATTAATGCCGCTCTTTAAATTCTTTCCTTTGGGAATCGTGCATCTTTCCTTGTTTCAGAAAACTTATTACAAAAACTGTACACTAACCAATGAAAATTATAACAACAGCTGCCCTAAAGATTAAGAACGTCCTTAACTCAATTTCAGTTCGAACGGAAATATTTTAAAAACTGTTTGTGTCAAGCTGCGGCAGTATATGGAAATTTTTAGAATGCCTTACATCATTTCGAAGGAATTCAATCATTCTGTACTCATTGGTACAATAATTATTTAAAAATTTTAATTATTTTTAATAAAATCAGTTGAAAATTGAGTTACGTCCAAAATGCACACATTGCATTGTATTAGAAAACAGGTTATGAACAACAACAAATGTATTTAATTAAAAGAATCAATTTATTGAAGAGCACTTTGAAGGC
>JAUMHM010000089.1:6407882-6418571 GCA_032362435.1 Melikaiella ostensackeni | reverse complement strand
TCATATTCGTCTCTGTTCATTGCAACGGAAATGTTGCCCTTGTCAGATTTACTAATTAGAATGTTTGGGTTGTTTTTCAGAAAATGTTTTGTGCGTTGGAAATCTCTGCTGACTTGCTTTTGAAATTCGTTAAGAGGGTTTCTATAAGGATGATTCATTTGAGAAAAATTGTTAACGCAGTTTACAAATTTTAATCTTGCCTTGTTTTGGTCTGTGTCGTTAATATTTTGTCAATATAATCCCACCTCTACATACCTTAAAATATTTTTAATTCTTTGAAATCCCCTTAAATTACTGAAATCAATTAAAACTTCATTGGAATCCTTTAAAATACCCTAAAATATTTCAAATCCCTTAAAATCATTCAAATCTTTGGAAATACGTTGAAGTTTTGTAAATTTCATGAAAATGCCTTGAAATGTTTTAACATACCCTAAAATATTTTAAATCCTTTGAAATCCCGTTATTTACTAAAATCCGTAAGAAATTGCTTGGAATTTTTTGAAATACCCTAAAATAGTTGAAAGGAATTGAAGAAAATGGAGAAATAGGTATAGATCTGAATTAAAGAGTGGCTAAGCCATAGATTAATTTATTGAAAGAAAGATGAGTAAAAAGTGATTTTTTCATTTTAAAACGTTACTAAAAAGTGATTTGAAAATTAAGTGGCTACAAGTCACTGTAGGGGAGCCCTGATTATTCTTGACGATTACTTAAAGTGCTTCTTATGGAAATTCCCTGATTTTTGCAATTTTTTTTTCGAAATCCATGATTTTTCCCTGAATTTCCAGGTTTGCCCTGGCCTGTAGACACCCTGGAGCTTCTGATAAACAAATTTTCAATTTCATGTTATTCAATTTTGAACGCTTTTATTTAGAAATGATACAAATTCAATTGCTTTTCGTTCCATTTGAAATAATGTCTTTTTTTCAAAATTTCACCTGATCTAAAATTGTTTCATTTGGAACCTTTTCAATTCAAAATCATTCAGTAACTTTTTGTTACATTTCAAATAATTTCTTCTTTTTTTTCAAAGAAATCATACCGCACTTTTGGATAATTTACCTGCAACGAGGGAATGAAAAATAAGACCCGGAGCAGGTGTGAAGCGACGAACGTGGACATAACTTAAACAATCAAGCAAATGTCCTTCTCTGGAAGCTGCAAAACAAAGTCGTCCAGCAGCAAATAAAGTTCCATTTGCTGATCCAAAAGTGCTTACAGCCACTGATAAAGGCATCAACCAGGCCATAACTCCCAGAATTCGGTTTCCAAATGTCTGAAAAGTAATTTTAATTTTAATTATTTATTTATTTAAAAATTTCGGCTATGTAGTAGGGGAAACTTCCCTACAGTACATAATTCAACCTACAGTTAATCACTAATTCATAACGCAAATATACGTAAAATAATTAATTTTAAATTTAAGTTATTAGCACGTATCGTGTCTTAATTATTCAAATTGAATTATATTTCGATGTGCTTTAGTATTTTTAATTAATGATTATCCATTTTAGGTTGTATTATCCACTGTAGGCAGGCTTCCCCTATTAAAATCTTGTTTTGGAAAAGTGTTATATAGAATTAAAATCGATTTTTTCTTCTAATCTTGCCCTTTTAAAAAAGGTTCTTTAATAGGGGAAACCTGCCTATATTGGATAATTCAACCTACAGTTAATCATTAATTTAAAGCGCAAAAATACGTAAAAAAATTTATTTTCAAATTTAATTTATTAACACGTATCGTGTCTTAAATATTGATTGAATAAAATTAATTTTTCAGATACATTAGTATTTTAAATTAATGTTTCTCCACTGTAAGTTGTATTATCCATTGTAGGAAGGGTTTCCCCAGTTCAATTTATGGGGAATGAAATTCGTTTCTCATTTTGCGAGGATTGAGAAAGGTGGAAAATGCTGGTTTAAACAATTTAATTTGGTTTTTATAAATACAGTATAGACTTATTTCTTTCATGGTAACGTTTAATTAAAGGAATTGTGGTCCGAATTATAGAAAACGATTTAGTTTTTAAATTCTTTTCTGATATTAATAATAAATTATAAATAAATAAATTATAAACTATTCTATTTAAAAACTAGTCATTCTAGAATTATTGTTAAAAATCTTTTAGAAAGAATAATTAATAGGTAATAATAAATAAAAAATATCTCACCTACACTTTTATAAAGTAATCTTATTTCTAATACAATTACAAAAAAATATTATAGGAAAATCAGTATAGTAAGATGCTTTTCCTATCATTTCCTTCACCATTATATGAAATTCATTTTAGAAAATCATTACATAGAAAATGATTATACAGGGTTACTATAGAAGTCTCATTTCAAAATTGCATAACCGCCAATTAAATTAAATTTCAAAAAATTCTACTGATCGCAGACTAATTTACCAAAAATTTCTTATTACGAGCTTTTCAACAATTATTGAATTCTAAACAATTCTCATTAATATTAATATAAAATTTCTTAAGAGTCTGCGTTTGAAACTGAGTGAGGTTGAAAGAAGAATAAAAGAGGAAGCAAGGTTGATGAGGAATAAGAATATAATAATTAAGAGCATAAAAATGGACAGTGGAAGGGGAGAGGAAGAGATTAAGAACCTGATGAGAGATATCAGTGCGCAAGTCACAGTGGAAGGGATGAAGAAATTAGGAGGGAAGAAGGAAGGAAAATAATGTATGCTTTTAGTGAAAGAAGGGAGTGAAAAGGAGAGGTACGAAGTTATGGAGAAAAAAAAGTTTCTGGGAGAAAGAAATGAAAGAATCGAAGAAGATGTGCCGTGGATATAGAGGAAAAGAAAGTGAAAGATAGGGAGAGGCAGGATATGGGTAAACGGTGAGGTCTCCATTTGGGACGATGAATTAGAAGACCTGAGAGACGGCAGGATACGGGAAGTGAATGAATGGGATAAAGGGGAGGGTAATGAGAATACAGGTGTTACGGTGGGGTATACACGACAAGAGGAATTGAATGCAAGGGAAGAAAGGAGAGAAATGCAAAAAGAGAGACGTAAAAGTAGTTTTTTTGAATGTGTGAGGGTTAAAAAATAAGGAAAAAGGATTCTGGGGGGAATTGCAAAAGTGGGATTTGATAATGATGAGAAAAACGTGGGTGGATGAGAAGAAGCGGAAAGGCATAAAAATAATATTACCGAAAGGATATGTGTTTGACATGCGAGCATCGAGAGAGGAACACGTAAAAGGGAGAGGTGTGGGTGGCATGATATCAGGGGTAAGAAAGGAAATGGTGGTTGACGAAGAAAAAGAAGAGACGGAAGAAAAGGACGGAACAATGGTGAGAAGAATAAAAGTAGGAGAAATGGTTGTGGCTGCTGTATGCGTGGATAGGAAAATAGAAGAAGAGGAGAAGAGGAAGGATGGAGAATGATAAGGAAATGGACAGAGGAAAAAGAAGAGGGGTTAATGCTAATAGGGAGAGGGGAGGGGCTGAATGCATGGACCGGTACAAAAGGGGAGAGATGTGGAACAAAGAAAAAGAGGTCTTCGTAAGAAACCCGAAACATAGGGAACCCGATCGGTAGTGCAGGAGGCTTCTGGACTTGACGGGAGAGGCGGAATGGTTTATTTGTAACGGCAATACCAGGGGGGATGAAGAAGGGGAAATGACGTTCACAGGTACAGGGGAGTCCGTAATAGATTACATTCTGGCAGAAGAAAGAATAAGGCAGCTGATGGTTAGAATGGAAGTGGGCAATGAGATAGGCTCCAAGCACTTTCCGGTGATAGTGACATTGAGATGTGGAGGACCAAAGCGCTGTAGGGGTAAGAAGAGGGGTGTGAGGGAAAGGAAATTGAAAATGGCAGTTGAGGGGATAAAGGAGATGGAGAGGGAGGTAGGAGAGGTTGGTGGGACGATGAATGTGGGGAAAGTAAACACAGGATGAAGGAGAGTGTAAGAAAGTGAAGGAAAGTGGAAACGGAGGAATGAGAACTCAATAGGAGAGAAAGAGATCACGATAGAATGTTGAGTGAAAAAAGACAGAGGGAGAAGCAAAGGTACATAGAAGAGGTCGAGAAGGCGGTAAAGGAAGGGAAGGAATGGGAAGTGACAAACAGGGAAAGAGGAGGAAGGAGGGGCATAAATGAAAAAATCGGGATGGACTAGTGGACGGAGTATTTCAGGAGACTGCTAGTGAAGGAAGAAATGCGGTAGCGGGGAACGAGGACAGCAGAAACGAGATCAGTAGGGAAGAGGTGAATGAGACAATTACAAGGCTGAAAGAAACAAGGCAACAGGTGAGAATGGCTTGGAGAATCAAGCACTGAAATATGGTAGAGAAGGTGTGAAATAAGAGATGTGGAGGACTTGCAATTAGGTTTGGAGATGCGGAGGGTGGCTGGAGGAATGGAAAACAGGGCTGGTAGTGCCGTTGATTAAGAAAGGAGATGGAAGAATGGTAGATGAATATAGAGGTATTACACTTATGTAAGTGGGCTATGAAATTTACGCGCAAGTGCTTAGAAAGAGGCTGGAAAGACAGGTGGAAGAAAAACAACCAAACGGGTTTAAGGAAAGGGTTAGGGACCATAGATAACATTTACGTGCTCAATTTTCAAGTCAATAGGAACAGGCAAATTGTATTCATTAGCATACGCAGACGATGTAATTCTAGTAGCGGATGATGAAACAGGGATGACTCTGATTTTGTTTTGGTTCGAAGCAGGAGGAGGAAACGAGCTGCAGGTGAGAGAGAGATTGTAATGTGCGGGTCAAGTAATGGGACAACTTTTCTAATTTTCTAATCGATATTTTCCAGATATTCAAAAAAGAAATTACCACAGCAACTGCCTCACTCTCGACCATTTCCGAGGGCGACATCGCCGCCAGATAAGAAATGTTAATCAGAGCATAGCAGAGGGTCACTAAAGGAATTCCAATCATGATCGACCTGGGCAAATTCTTGGACGGATTCTTGATCTCCTCCGTAACATAATTCAGATTATTCCATCCATCATAAGCCCACAATCCGGTATAAAAAGCCGTCGCCAATTTTCCAATATTCAGACCTTCATCCTCGTTTCCCAGGTCATTTCTGAATTTGAATGGATCTCTTAAATGCTGCGTGTTTCCCTGGATCAATTTATAAGACCCCCCAACAATAACCACGAGGATCGCTATTAATTTTGCTGCTGTGAATGCATTTTGAACTCCAGTTGCTAAATTAACGCTGTAACAATTTACCAGGAGTATCACAACAATTGCTAGAAGTGCAACGAGTTTGACGACTTCTTGGGGAGGATCGCATTCAGCAACAAAAGCTTCCACCGCATATTGGGCAAAAGATAAACAAATAATTGCCATTTGCGAGGGTTTTAGGACCAGAGTTGAGACCCAGGAGAAGAGAAAAGCCGGGGGAGCGCCAAAGGCGTCCATGAAGTAGGCGTACTCGGCACCGCTACTGGTATTCATGGTACCTGGAAATAATATAAAAAAATAGACAACTTTATTTTAAGAGCATATCAGCAAGTCAGGGGAGAGCTGGAAATGAGGGAAATGACACGGAATTTTGTTGGTCAGAGGAAAATCAGGGATTTTGAAAATAATTTGGAAAAGTCAGGGAATTTCTGGAAAAAGCACTTTAAGTGTCAAGAATTTAGGTCTATACCTATTTCTCAATTTTCTTCAATTATTTTGAAATATTTTAGGATATTTTAAAAGATTCCAAGCAATTTTTAACTGGTTTCAATATTTTAAAGTGATTTCAAAGGATTTGGAATATTTTAGGATATTTCAAAAGATT
Source organism: Melikaiella ostensackeni (assembly GCA_032362435.1). Classification (NCBI taxonomy): domain Eukaryota; kingdom Metazoa; phylum Arthropoda; class Insecta; order Hymenoptera; family Cynipidae; genus Melikaiella; species Melikaiella ostensackeni. Next base: position 6,412,789 of record JAUMHM010000089.1, on the reverse strand, counting down.
CCAAGGTCTTTTTGAGAGATTAAGAAATTTGCATAGAATTTCCAATTATTTGAATGATCTTAAGGGATTTCAAAAATTAAACACGGGGGGTTAAAGAATTTCCTAGAATTTCGGAAGATAAACCAATTTAAAGGACCTTTAACGTTTAAGGATATTAAAGGAGATTCCATGGAATTTCATAAGATTTCCGAGAATTTCATGAAATTGCAATGGATTTCAAAGAATTTATTCACAAGAATTAAGGGATTTTGCCGAATTAAATTTTTTTTTTAATAATTCAAAGTATTTCCACAGATTTTGAAAATTACAAAGATTTTATGATATTTTAAAAGATTCTATGGAAAATTTAAATAAAATAAAATACATGAAATAAAATATTAAATTTAAATAAAAATACTTCAAAGGATTTGAAATATTTTAGGGAATTTTAAAAGATTCCGTGGAATTTACAAGAGCTTTAAAAAGATTTCAAGATATTTTAAATATTTGAGGGTATTTCCTGAAATTCCAAGGAATTTTTCAAGACGTTTAAAGAATTTCTGAGGATTTCAAACGATTTCAAAAAATTTGAAATAGTTGAGGGTATTTCAAAAGATTCCACAAATTTAAAGGGATTTCAAAGGATTTCATATATTTTAGGATTTTTTAAAAGATTCCAAGGAATTTTTAACTGATTTCAATAATGTGAAGAGATTTCAAAGGATTTCATATATTTTAGGGTTTTTAAAAAGACTCCAAGGCATTTTACAAGACCTATAAAGTTTTAAGATATTTTAAATGATTTCAAGGAAATTTATAACATTTCCGATGATTTACATGATTTAAAGAGATCTCAAAAGCTCTTAAGGTATTTTAATAAAATTTCCAGTATTTCAGGAAGTATCATCACATTTCATGTAACTTCACGGGTTTTTATAATATTTTAATGGATTTTAAAGGATTTGTTCATGAGAATTGAGGGATTTCTTGGATTTCAAATATTTTAAAATATTTAAAGGGATTTCCGAACGAATTTTAAAGATTTTAGGATATTTAAAAATATTCCAAGTAATTTTCAAGACGCTTAAAAAGATTTCAAAGGATTTTAAATATTTTGAGGGGAATTTTAAAAGTTTCCAAGGAATTTTTAATTGATTTTAATAATTTGAACGTATTTTAAAAAGTGTGAAATATTTTAGGGTATTTTAGAAGATTCCAAGTCATTTTCAATATACTGAACAAATTAAAATGATTTTAAGAGAATTGGAAAGCTCTCAAGGTATTTTACTCAATTTTCAAGAATTTCAGGAAATATCATCAGATTTCATGTAAGTTCACGGGATTCTGTAATGTTATAATGGATTTCAAAGAATTTATTTACATGAACTGAGAGATTTCGTAGGATTTCAAAGATTTTTAAATATTTGAAGGTATTTACAAAGATCTTGAAGAATTTAAAAGTTTTTAGGACATTTTAAAAGTTCCCAAGGAATTTTTAATTGATTGGTTTCAAAGATTTGAAGAGATTTTCAAATATTTTTTGCAATTCATTTGAATTCATTTGGAATTCACCCTGAATTCTTATTTATTTATCCTGAATTCTTTGAAATTCTTTTGAATTCTTCCGAATTCTCTTGATTTTTTTTAATTCACTCGAATACTTCTGATTTCGCTTAATTCTACTCAATTGAATGGTTTTTAAAAAATTTTGTTTAGTATTTGTTTAATTCATCCTGAAGTTTTTTAAACTCACCTTCAGTTCATAGGCATTTCGACAAATCCTTTTAAATTCCCTTGAAATTTTGTAAACTTATTTTTAATTTACTGAATTCAATGAATTTTTTCATATTTTTGAATTGTTTTCAATTCACTTACATTTGTATGTATTTCATCGAATTCTTCGCATTTCTCTTACTTTTCATTAAATTCACTCCAGTTTTACTGAAATCAATGGAATTTTTTGGAGTTTGTAAATTTTTTTTAATTCATTTGAATTTTTTGAATTTAACGTGAATTTTTTTGAAGCCTTATGAATTTATCCTGAATTCGTTAAAATTAGTCTAGAATTCTTTTGAATTCAAAAGAACATTAGTCACATTATTAATGCATATAAGTGACTTTTAGTCACTTTTTGGTTTAGAAATTAGTCACTTTTTCACTTTTTAAAACAAATTAGGCTGTAGCAGTCCTGAGAATAATAAATTTAAAATTTAAAAATTTAAATTGAAAATTGTTTTATTCCATTTATAAAAGATCCCATATTAAAAATGTTATAAGATTAGAATGTTGATCTTTAAATATTAATGGTCAGGGAGAATGAAAAATTAGTCAGGAAAAAGTTAGGAAATTTTGAAAATTCGCACAATTCTTATTATTTTATGATAAATATAATATTTTCAAAGCTGGAATTAGTAGAGAAAACTGTATACTACAACTGGATTTGTAACAATGAATTTAAAGTTGCAAAAAATGATAAAAACTTGACTTCTCGCTACTTTCTAACAGCTATCGCACGTTTGCTGACACATCCAATTAGAAATTTAAAAAATTTCAATACAAAAATTTGAATTTTGTAATCGCTACAACCTAAATGTCTTCCTCTTTGTGATAAAATACTGCAATAAATTCAATTTCATTTAGAAACCTTGTTTAGATGCTCCGCTGTAAGCCGATTTAGGTCTAAAAATGAATTTTCTTACTTTCCGATTTTAAAAAATACAAATTTAAGGCTACTTTCTCGGCCATTTCCCGGATTTTTCCCGGTTCGAAATATTTTACGCGGATTTTCAAATAGCGTTTGCAAAATAAAAAAATTATGGATCACCAGGGTAATTATGGCTCACCGGGGTAAATATGGATCACGGGTTAAATATGGCTTACTGGAATAATTTATTATGGATTACCGGGGCAAATATGGCTCACTGGGATATTTATGGATCGCCGGGGTAAATACGGATCAACGGGGTAATTATTGGTCACCGTAGAGTGGGAAAAATCTGGATTTTCTTGGACGAATCAGTCTACAAGTGACAATTTTTATCCAATTTAAACGTTCTTTTTTTAAAAATCAAAGCTGAATTAATACCGCAGTGGTATCTTGAATCCAATTCGAACATTTTTGTTGGTACAAAAAACTGTGTGAAAAAAAAGGAAAAAAAGGTATTTTTAACAGAATCATTTTTAACTAGGCAAAAATAACTTGTGTAAATTTATGAATGCATACAGGTATGCACTGAAAAAATACAAATGATCAATTTTTAAGTAACTTAATTGTTATACTTGAACAAATTTTATGTATGATTACACAAATCTTAGATTAGATTACAGGAAACAAATTTTTATCGACTATAATTGCTGCGATTCGATATTTAAAAATTTTCTAGAATAAAAAGTCTATAAATGTATCATTTGTATTGTTATAAACAAATAAAAAAACAAATATCAAAAATCCATATATAACAAGAGCAATTATTAATTTATGGCATTTTTCGTCACTAGGTACAATTTTCATAGCAAATTGCAGCGATCTTTGTCAACAAATATTTTTTTTCAGTTTTCAAAATCAAATAAATTGGAAATTTAAACAAAAATGTTCAAATCGGATTCCAGGGATCCCTGCAGAATTCAATCAGTTTTGATGCAGAAAAAAGAACGTCCAAATCGGATAAAAATTGTGACCTGTAGATTGATTTGTCCAGAAAAATCCAGTTTTGTCCCAATGTGCAATGGACCATAATTACCCTAGTGATCTATATTTACTAAGGTGAGCCATATTTACCCCGGTGATCCACAATTATCCCGGTGAGCCATAATTACTCCGGTGATCCATATTCATCCAAGTGAACCATATTTACCCCAGTGAGCCATATTTACCCCGGAGATCCATATTCACTTCAGTGAGCCATAATTACCCTAGTGATCCATATTTACCCTCGTGATTCATATTAACCCCGGTGAGCCATAATTACTCCGGTGATCCCTATTCACCCTAGTGAGCCATATTTTCCTCCGTGATCCATATTCACCCCAGTGATCCATATTCATCCCAGTGATCCATATTCATCCCAGTGAGCCATATTCACCCTGGTGATCCATATTTACCCCCGTGATCCATATTTAGCCCGGTGAGTCATATTTACCCCCGTGATCCAAATTAACCCCGGTGAGCCATGTTTACCCCGTGATCCATATTTATCCTGGTGAACCATATTTACCCTGGTGATCCATATTTACCCCCGTGATTCATATTAACTCCGGTGAGCCATATTTATCCCGGTTGAAAATACATATTTAAAGTGAGAATTTTGTAGCAGGGCTTACCCAGTTCGGCGTAGGCAAGGGCCCCACAGAGACTGAGAATGCCGCAGGCCGTCCAGACCAGGAAGCTGACACCAATGCTTCCGGTTCTTGTGAGGAGGCCAGACGGCGAGACGAAGATTCCGGATCCGATCATCGTTCCCACGATTAGAGCCACCCCACTGACGAGTCCCACCCGTCTCTTGAGGTGAACAGGGTTGTTCTCCTCTGGGTCCGTCCCCTCCAACCCTCCGCTCCCTCCACCCCCGTCTTCGTCATCCCCCAGACCTCCAGACGAGCTCTTCTTTTTTTGCAAGGGCGACCTGCTTTCCCAGCCGTTGGCGTTATTGTTTCCCAGCGAATCTCCTGATCCTCGCAAAGGCCATGATCCGTTATTTCCTGGTTCCTGCTGCTGCTGCTGCTGAGGATTCTGCGGCTGGGACTGAGAAGTCCCGTTGATCGACTGTGGATCATGTCCCAAGGTAGCTGCAAAGAAACAAAAGGAATTATATTATTTCTTTGTATTATGGTTTGGTCATGTTGAGAGAACAAGTGAAGAACGTTTAACGAATCAAGTATATTTAGGTAAAGTGAGTGGTAGCGTACCCAGAGGTAGACCGAAGAAAGAATGG
>JAUMHM010000089.1:6392120-6402940 GCA_032362435.1 Melikaiella ostensackeni | reverse complement strand
ACCATGAAACTTGCATTTTATCAATAATTTCTTCTGTAATGCATCCAATCTAAGTTTTTACTAACTGAATAAATTCACTTAATACTCCTAGACCAGAATTTCAGTAAAATCAATCATAAATTCACATTCCACCAAATTTTTATCAATTACACCGAAAATTATATTGACAAAAACATGAAAATAAGAAAAGATAAAATAATTTTTTATACAAATTCCTGCGTATAAAATTCAAAATTTGTGAACCAAAGTTCGACAAACACTTCACCACAACACTAACTGAACGAAAATTTATATTATTTTTCAAAAATGTTTGTTAATTTTGTTGATTTTCTTTTTATCTTTGAAGATAGAAGCAATTAAAATGTTAACCTGGTACATATAAAAAAAAGGTTGCCACAGGTTTTACATACATTCATGTATAAGTAATTATACCCTCGTTGCCTACAAAAAATGGTATTCTGAGGAAGATGCCATACTAACAATACAGATATGTGCACATTACGTATCACTGAGTACTTTTTTGTTACATTTTCTCTAATCTTATGATTTTTTTCAGATTTTTACGAGGGTTTGGGACTAGTTATTCTCTCTCAAAAAAAATAAATAAATGGTGAAACATTTTGTTTGTCTAAGTGGCTATATAGACGAGTTCAGTCGTAGAAATTCTGTCATTCACTGCAGTTCGTGTTCCTCTGAATTTTCTTCCTGGTGAAGAATTTTTCATCATAATTTAAAAAATTTATATTTAAAAAGTTTGATTTCTGCTTCTACCTTTAAAAAGAAAAAGAAAATCAACGAAATTTACAAACATTTTTGAAAAATAATAGAAATTTTTGTTCAATTAGTGTTGTGGTGAGGTGTTGACCGAATTTGGATCACAAATTTGTGATTTTATACGCAGGAACTTATATAAGAGTTATTTTATCTTTTCTTATTTTCACGTTTTTGTCAATTTAATTTTTGGAATAATTGATAAAAATTTGGTGGAATGTGAATTTATGATTGACTTTACTGAATTTCTGGTATAGGAGTATTAAATGAATGTATTCAGTTAATAAAAACTTAGATTGGATGCATTACAGAAGGAATTATTGATAGAATACAAGTTTCATGGTTTTTCCAAAAAGATATTTCATATTAACAAGAACATATTTTTTGACTTCAACAAAAAAATATAACAAAGGAACTTCAAATGAGAATATGAATAAATTTAATAAATCTCTTTGAATTTGGTTGAAAAAATCTGTCATGCACATATACACAATTAATATAGGTTTCGTAATTCATAACTGTAGTTATCCTATAAATTACCTCTGATGAGGAAGTCTAAATTGGCTTCGAAACATGTTGGTTTCCAGTAGTATAAAAAGACGGAAAAAAAGAAAGAGTGTGAGGTTGGTTTTGGCTGACTCTTTCCTTTTTCTCCCTCTTTTTTTTTTTTGTACATTTATTGTAAATTTTTCTCTAATGAGCCGGAAAAGCGGATAGTCTCGAAGTTTAGTTTTGATTTGTGAACTTTTTGGGTGTTCCTTTTTCAGTACACCAAAAGTTTTCATAAGAAAGTATATTTCATTTTGATCTTTAAGAAATTTTAAGAGAGAGACATTAAGCAAGAATTGGTTCCAATTTGCAGGGTTGCCTATGAATACTTAAGATTTCTCTTAATTGAGGTGTTAATGGTTAACTCAATTTATCAAAATATATCTACTTTACTTAAATATTGTTTACAAATTTGATGAAGTTAGCAATTTTTCAGAAATGTGTTATTGGTTTGGATTATTACTTTTTTCTTTTTGAAAAATGGAATAATCTGAATGGATTGGTTCTAAATCAACCCACAAAGGATTTTCTTTTTTAATCTGATGAAGATGGAACTTATGATCTGAAATAGAGAGGCTATATTGGAAATAAAGCCATTAAATTATATTAGAGTTCATTGCGAAACGTAACGAACCAATTGTTTTTAATTATCGCTCGTGCGAAACGAAAAGTTCTGCACGAAAAGAATGAAAATAAAAAAGAATAAAAATAAGATAGAACAAATAAAATAAATAAATTCACGATAAGGTAAAAATATTATAAAATAATTTTTTCTTAATTCAATGAGAAATTAATTTTTGTGGAAGGGTGAAAAATTGAGAATAAATTTCTCATCGTTTAAATTTATATTTTATATATTTTAAATTATTATTATTAATTTTATTTATTTTTATCTCAATGAAAAATTTGAACTTTTCAAATGATGCAACTTTCTGAAGATTTGAGTTTCCTATAAATTACTAAAAATTTCACGATAAATAATTCGAAATAATTAATAAATATTGTTAATTATCTATTCTCTAATAATTATTCATTCCTATTTTGATGTAGAATTAATAATTCAACTGAATTCAATTTAAATTAAATAACACAAATTTATAAATTAAATTTAAATTGAAAAGATTGAAATAAAAGTTCTGATAATTCAAATTGATTTTTTACCAGAAAACGATATTTATTTAAATTTTAGAAAAATTTAAAAAGGAAAAAAAATTTGTTATTTGAATTTATTTATTTTTATTATTATTATCTATTTATTTTATTTTTTAAATTTAAATTTGTATTTCTATACTCATCAAATGGTTTCATTCAGATCTTTTTTTATCGAGAACAAATATAGAAACGTTTCAAGTTATTCTCAGAGAGGGGTGATGCAATCTTAAGATTACATAAAAGTTTTCAAGTTTCAAAGAAAATCAAATAATAAATTTAATTTCTTAAATTGCATCAAGAATAATTTCATTTTCTGGAATTTTTTTCATCAATGGAATCAAGTTTTCGACAGGAAACTGATAGCAAAATAAAATCTATTTTAAGAAAAAATAAAATTTTGAACATTTTTATTTAATTTCGAAATTGGAATCAATCCCTTCCAACTCAATATAAATGTTAAAAATAACGAAATCCCCTCTTTTAATTCAGAAAAAAGGTGTACACAAAAAAGTCGCCCCTTGAAATTTAGAAAAAAATTAAAAGCTAAAATTTAGTCCCATTCAATTCAATACAAATGTTAAAAGCAAATAGATTTCCTCTTCCAATTCAGAAAGAAATTAAGAACCTAAAATCCCACCCTTGCAGCTCAATAAAAATGTTCAAAACAAAAAATGCCCCTTTTTTAATTCAGAAAAAAGGTGAAAACCAAAATTTCCAACCTTCTAAATCAATAAAAATGTTAAAAACAAAAAAATCCCTTCTTCAAATTTAGACAAAAATTAAAAGCCAAAATTTGCCCTCTTCAAACTTAATACAAATGTTAAAATCAATAAAATTCCCTCTTTCAATTCCCAAAAAGGTATTAACCTTTTTTTATTAACGTTTTTGTGAAAATTAATCTTTCTGCTAGCTCAATAAGCATTGAAGAATTTCAATAATTAATCAATAATTGATTGTTCAACCCTTCAAAATTCATATATATTTATATGTTTATATAGAAGAATATATTTAATTGCAAATATGGTTGTTTAGATTGTTCAAATGATAACCTCAGGTTACCAAATAGTTAACATATAATTGAAAAAAGCGGCTAATTTTGATGGGCGGTAGGGTGGCCTAAATTGTTTTAATTATTACAGAACACGTGTATTATATTTTTATGTTCTTGTCAACTCTGCAATCGAAAAAAGAAACAAGTAATGAAAATTCAAAAAGGGCAGCCAATTTTTAGGGGCGGCCGGGCAGCTTGAATTTTTATAATTATTACAGAACACGTCTGTTTTCACTCGTATTGCTTTTTTACTTGTCAGCTCTGCAATAATAAAGAAGGAATTAAGTAATGCAAATTGAAAAAGGGATGCCAATTTTTAGGGTCAGCTTGGAATTATTTTTATTATTGCAGAACACATCCGTTTTCACTTGTATTGTCAATTTTTTTTCTAGTCAACTCTGCAATCAAAAAAAGAAACAAGTAATGAAAATTGAAAATGAAGGCCAATTTTTAGGGGTAGCAGGGTGGCTTGAATTTTGTTTATTATTACAGAACACGTCTGTTTTTACTCGTATTGTATTTTTTTACTTATCAGCTCTGCAATCGAAGAAAAAGAAAAAGTAATGCAAATTTAAAACGGCGAGCCAATTCTTAGGTGCAGCTTGGAATTTATTTTATTATTACAGAATACGTCCGTTTTCACTTGTATTGTAGTTTTTTTCTTCTCAATTCAGAAATCGAAGTAAAGCCAAGTAATGCAAATTGAAAAAGGGCGGTTAATTATTAGGGGCATTACGACGGTCTCAATAAAAAAAATAAAAAAATTTTCAACCAAAAAAAAACGAATCAATGAAAACTGAAAAAAGGGCATCCAATTTTTAGGGGCAACAAGACGGCCGTAATCAAAATTTTAGAATTTTGAATAACTAGTCAATAATTCATTGTTTGAACTATCAAAACTGTATTTAAAATTTTTTAAAATTGCCTCCTACCAATTCTGAAAAAAAATTGAAGCAAAATAATGAAAATTGAAGGAAAATGAAGAAAACTCAACATTTTCTACTCTTTAACTAAACAGAAATTTAAAATGAAAAAAATCCCCCTTAAAATTTAGGAAAGAATCAAAAGCGGCTCTGAATTGTTATTGGATAAGTATTAGGTATATATAAATTTTGAAAATCACTACCAGAAGACCAGTCAATAAAAATTTATTTGACTTTAACGTCTTCGAAAAAATTGTCCATTAATAATTTAATAAATACTAACTAACAAAAAAAACGTGTGATTTTACGTGATGTCTTGACCATCAAATAAAAACAAAATCATGTTGCCTGTTCGATCTACCTATGAAGGAATTATTCCTTTTAAATCATTATTCCTAATTATCCTAATATTTATTTGAAGAATTGTTATATTTTATATATATATTTATTTATTTATATATTTATTTATTCATTTCTAAGGATTTACCTCGTTTGAAGGGCGCGACATGCATGACTCTTTAAAGGACCAATAAGAAGGGCGGATTGTGAAACCGCCTCTCATGACACTTTAACGACTTTTCAAAAAATCACTTTTTTCACTTGTCCTCAGTCTTTTTTTATTTCTCTTGCCTCAGTCCTTTTTTCCACAAGAATTCCAGATTCAAAAAACCCTCCAAATTCCACCAAAGAATTTTAAAAAAACGAGAACGATTTCAAAATTCGCCTCGCTTTTTTGCACTTTTTAAACGAATCAATTAAAATTGTTTGAATTTTTTTTCACTAATTTTTATAGATTTTAGTAGTTAAGAGATAAGGAATTTCACGAACAAACCTCACACGACGAGCACCGGCGGCGAACTGGGCGAAACGAGAATTATTTCCACTATAGAATTTCATAAAAGGACGCCGGGCGTCGGCGCCGAGCGTCGCTCGATATCCCTGTCATTGGACCCCTTCTGCGACTCAACGAATAGTTTCATTCACAATAATAAAACTGCCTTCAATAGATCGCGATATTGAAAATTTTTTTCTTGAAATAAAGAAAAAAAGAAAGGAAAATTGAAGTTTAAATGTTTATTTGAAAATAATATTAATTTATGATTAGATAATTATTATTTTATAACATTTTTGATAAAGAATCTTTTAGAAATCGAATAAAACAATTCTCAATTTGAATGTATAAATTTTGAATTTATTATTCTCAGGGCTGCCACAGCCTAATTTACTCCAAAAAGGGAAAAAGTGACCAAAAGTAACAAATTTCTAATCCAAAAAGTGACAAAAAGTGACTAAAGTGCACTAATAATGTGACTACTGTTCTCTTGAATTTAAAAGAATTCAAAAGCATCCGATAAAACTTTTAAGAATTCCAGATGAATTTTAACGAATTCAGGATAAATACATAAAACTTCAAAACAATTCAAATTAAATTCAAAATAATTCAAATTAACTGGAAACAATTTTTTAAATCCAAAAAGAATTGAGGGAAATGAGAAGAATTCAATGAAATTCATAAACATTCAAGGTGAATTAAGAAAAATGAAAGTTAATTCCAAAAATTCAAGTGAATTCCAAAGAATTTAAAAGAATTCATGATAAATTAATAAGAATTCCAAAAAATCTCTTCAAATCTTTGAAACCCTACGAAATCCGTCAATGCTGGTGAATAAATTCTTTGAAATCCATTACAAATTTATAAAATCCCGTAAAATTACATGGAATATGATATTTCCTGAAATCCTAGGAAATTTATTAAAATACCTTGAGAGCTTTTAAACTTCCATAAAATCATTGAAATCCTTGGAAATCTTATAGAATTCCTTGGAATCTTTTAAAATATCATACCTTGAGAGCTTTTAAACTTCCATAAAATCACTGAAATCCTTGGAAATCTTATAGCATCCCTTGGAATCTTTTAAAATATCTTAAAACCTTCTAAATCCTGTAAAATCGTTCCACATCTTCCGAAATTCTATGAAATTCTTTAAAACAGCATGAAATTTTTTTTAGATCTCTTGAAAATTCCTTGGAATCTTTTAAAATACCCTACAAAATTTAAAATTTTTGAAAATCCCATTAAATTACTGTAATCAATTGAGAATTCTTTAGAATTCTTAAAAATACCCTACAATCTTTAAATTATTTGAAATCCCTTCAAATTGTTGATATCAATCGAAAATTCCTTGCAATCTTGGAAAATAGCTTGAAATCCTACAGAATCCCTCAATTCTGAGAATAAATTCTTTGAAATCCCTTAAAATATTATAAAATCCCGTGAAATTACATGAAATCTGATGATATTTCCTGAAGTCCTGGAAAATTTATTAAAATACCTTGAGAGCTTTTAAAATCCCTTAAAATCATTGAAATCCTTAGAAATCTTATAAAATTCCTTGTAATCTTTTGAAAAGTCCAACAACAAAGAATTCAAAAATGAGAACAATTAAAAAAATTATTCAAAAAATTTTTAATTAATTTTTTATTTAAAAACTTAAAAATTCCTTCTGTGACTCAGATAATAGTTGGTTGTTTCTTTCACAATAATGAATGCAAAAAATCGCCTTCAAATAAAGAAAAAAACAAAGGAAAATTCTAGTTTTAATCTTTATTTGAAAATAATGTTCATTTCTGATTAGACAATTATTAAATTAAGTAAGCAAGAACTTTGACGAAGTTTGGAACAATCTCAGTATTTATAAAATTAAAATGATGCATTTACTGGAAATGAGTACATTAAACTATATCTCTAAATTAAACAAAATTCTTTTTTCAGAGAATAATGTTTTTCTTCTTTATGTCTTATGTCTTTTCTTTATGATAGAAGATAACGAATTAGAAACTCAATAGGTTCTTCTTTAAAGAAATGAAAATAAATAATAAACTTTGAAATTTCAAATTAGTAGTTAATAATGGATAAAAAAGAAAATGGTTCTAAGACGATTTAATCTCTATTTGAAAATAATATTAATTCCTGATCAGACAATTATTTAATTAAGTCAGCGAGAACTTGAACAAAGTTTGGAACAATCTATTTATAAAATTAAAATCATTTACTGAAAATGAGAATATTATAGAAGTCTTCTCTTGATGACTAAAGATGAATTAGAAAATAAATTTTTTCTTCTTCAAAGAAATAAAAATGGATAATAAGCTTTAAATTTTCAAATTAGTATTTAAGAATAAATAAAAAATAAAACACTTATTAGAACGAGTGATTTGATTTCTAATTTAACTTCTGTCGGAGTTGGGAGTGTAATTAGAAAAGGGAGTTCCTCTCGAAGAAATGGCTCTTGAAGGTTTTATGGAATTTCCAACAGATCTGGGAACTTTGGTAACGTTTGGAATTCTGAATTCTCCTTCTTCGTCTGTATTTTGTCGTAGAACCGATCGCTGAAGGTGTTCCGGAACCAAAAATGATTGGCCTGGAATTCTCACAGTACCGATGGAACTATAAAAAAAATTATATTTTAAAAATGTAAATTCCAAAGGTTTCAAATTCTAAATTCTTGTTCTTAAAACCTTTAATTTTAAAGACAGTGTCTACCAGACGGATGATTTTAATTACGAGTGATTTCCCGGTTTACTCCCCGTCAATGTTTTATTTTCCGAGTCTGAAAATTATACTTCTTTTTGAAATTTCCAGGTCCTAACTCAGAATTTGAATTCTTTTGTAAAATTCCCTATTTCAAGTCAGATTGTAATTTTTTTGGAAAATTCACTGAACCAAGTCAGAATTATACTTCATTATAGAGGGTGGTCACAAAACTTCATTTTCAAAATTCTCTGACCATTAATATTTAAAGACCAAAATTCTAATCTTGTAAGATTTTTAATAGAGCATAATTTACTTGAAAAAAAATTGAAAAAGTGAATTATTTAAATCGAAAAAGTGACTAAAGGTGACTAATATTCTTTTCAATTTAAAAGAATTCAAAAGAATTCGATGAAATTTCTAAGAATCCCAGGTAAATTTTGGAGAATTCAGGATAAATTCATAACACTTCCAAAAAATTCAAGCTGAATTCAAAATAATTCAAATGAATTAGAATAAAATTTTAAAAATTCCATTGATGTCAGTAAAATTGGCGTAAATTCACAGGAATTTGAGAGAAACGATAAGAATTCGATGAAATTCATAAAAATTCAAGGTGAATTATAAAAAAATCAAGAAAATTGTAAGAAATTAAAAAATATGAAAAAACTCATTGAATTTAGCAAGTTTGAAATGAGTTTAGAAAAAATCAAGGGAATTGAAAAGAATTTCATGAAATGCATAAGAATTCAAGGTGAGTTTAAAAGACTTCACGATAAATTAAACAAATACTACAAAAAAAATTTTAAATCCATTGAACTAAGTAGAATTCGGTGAATTTAGAAGAATTCAAGTGAATTCAAAAAATTCAAGAGAGTTCCAAACAGTTCTAACGAATTTAAAAGAATTCAGCATAATTTAATAAGAGTTCAGAGTGAATTTCAAATGAATTCAATGAATTGCAAAAAATAATTCAGAATCTCTTAAAATCTTTGAGCCCCTGCGAAATCTATGACTTTTTGTGAATAAATGTCTTGAAATCCATTAAAATAATATGAAATCCCGTGAAATTCTATGCAATCTGATGGTATGTCCTGAAATCCTGGAAAACTTATTAAAATAACTTGAGAGCTTTTAAAATCCCTTAAAATCATTGAAATCCTTGGAAATCTTATGAAATCCCTTGGAATCTTATAAAATACCCTAAAATATTTCAAATCCTTTAAAATCTGATGGTATCCCTCGACATTTTTTAAAGCACTTAAAAATTCCTTGGAATATTTCAAAACACCCGAAAATAGTTCAAACACTGCAAAATCTTTTGAAATCACCTGCACTTTTTTGAAGCTTTTGAAGATTCATTGCAATTTTAAAATTACTCTAAAATCTTTAAAATTCTTTTAAGTCCCTTCAAACTATTGAAATCAACAAAAAATTCCTTGGAATCTTTTACATTATCCAGAAATCTTTAAAATTCTTTAAAATCTTTGAAAATACCCTGAAATATTTGAAAATCTTTGATATCCTACGAAATCCCTCCATTCTTGTGATTAAATTACATGAAATCTGATATTTCCTGAAATGCTGTAAATATATTAAAATACCTTGACAGCTTTTAAAATCCCTTAATATTAATGAAATCCTCGAAAATCTTATAAAATCCTTTGAAATCTTTCCAAATCCCTTGAAATTTTTTAAAGTGTTTGAAAATTCCTTGAAAGTTTAGGAATATCCTAAATTTTTTTAATCCTTCGGAATACTTTCAAATTATTGAAATCTATTTAAAATTCCTTCGAATTTTTTGAAATATCCGAAAATATTTCAAATCCTTTCAAATGTTTTAAAACCTCTTGTAACTTTTTGAAGCTCCTGAAGATTCCTTGGAAGTTTTAAAAATATCGTAAAATATTTAAAATTCTTTGAAATCCTTCAAAATGACTGAAATCTATTAAAAATTTCTTGGAATCTTTTAAAGTACCCTAAAATATTTCAAATCCTTTGAAACTTTTCAAATCCTTGAAATATTTTTGAAGCTCTTAAAAATTCCTTACGAGTTTTAAAAATACCGTACAATCATTAAAGTTCTTTGAATTCCCTTCAAATTACTGAAATCTATTTAAAATTCTTTGAAATCTTTTAAAATACTCTAAGATATTTCAAATTCTTTGAAATCTTTTGAAATCCCTTCAAATTATTGAAACCTATTAAAAACTTCTTGGAATCTTTTAAAATATCCTAAAATATTTGGAAAGATTTGAAGAAAATTGAGAAATAGGTATAGACGTGAATTGAATTTTGGTTAACCTATGGGTTAATTTATTGAAAGAAACGTGATTAAAGTGATCTTTTCATTGACTAAAAAACGATTTGAGAAAAAAGTGACTAAAAGCGACTGTGTGTCAGCCCAGATTATTCTTGAAAGTTACTTAAAGTGCTTCTTACAGAAATTTCCTGACTTTTGCAATTATTTGTTTCAAAATCCCTGACTTTCCCTGACCATAAAAATTCCTTGAATTTTCCCTGATTTCCAATCTTTTTTTGACCTGCGGCATTAGTTTCGAAAATTCCCGTTTCAAATTCAGCATTACAGATATCTCTTTCAAAATCCCATCTTCCAAATTATAATTACAGTTTTTATATTTTTATTTTAAAACGTAAATCTTTTTCTCTTTGAATGAAAAAAAAATGTATTTACAATTTCAGATAAATACTGACTTACGAGTTTGAGTGTAGATCGGATTTCAAAATTTCAAATACTTTAAAGACAAGCGCGGATCCACGGTGGGGCGATAGGGGCGATCGCCCCCACCAAAGGTTCTTGAATTGCAAGTTTAACTCATGT
>JAUMHM010000089.1:6351536-6392020 GCA_032362435.1 Melikaiella ostensackeni | reverse complement strand
TTCATCGCTGGAGTTGGGTTTTCAAACCCTTAATTGTGGAAACGTACTCGCCGTCCATGGGGACTGGATATAATTTGGAACTTTTGATTACTGTTTTGAATCTGATTTTTAAATGTTCGGACTTTTCGCGCGTCAATTGAGTTCCGCTTGTTACAAACCAGTCACGGAACCAGTGCTTCACCAATGGAAAGTATGCTTAACGTGCGTAAGTGGTATGGGCCAAGAAATAGTATGGTGTTGTGTGGTGTTTATGTGAGTCAGAAGACAGAATAAGCGTGGCAAGTGGAAGGAACTGTTACTTACCAGTTTTTCACCGTAACCGAAACTGCTTCTAGTCTCCTCGATTTTGAATATTTGCCAAATATGCTTTTCATTAAAAATGTATTTTCAAATTTGAACAATAATATATTAATTCACAAGTCATTTATGAATGCATAAGTTTACTAAGTTTAGACACTTATTTATTGCTAACTTCACAAGACGCTTTCCTATATAAATAAATTAATTTACTAACATTAGGAGATTATTTATTTATGAATACACAAGTCATTTTTCTGTATAAATAAATAAATAAATTCATCAAATTTGCGAAATTATTTATTTCCAAATTTACGAGTCCATTCCTTATAAAAAAATTAATTCCGTAAGTTGTCAAATTATTTATTGCTAACTTCATAATTCAATTTTCTCCATAAATAAATAAATTCACTAACCATGTAAAACTATTTATTTAGAAATACACAAGTCTTTGTTTTTTATGAATAAATAAATAAATTTACCAACCGTGTGAAATTATTCATTTATGGACTTTTACGTCTCTGTCCTTTATGAATAAATAACTAAATAAATAAATTTACCAACTTTGCGGAATTATTCATTTCCAAATTCACAAGCCTATTTCCTTTATACATGAAGACACTTACCAACTTTGCGAAATTATTTATCTTCAAATTCACAAGTCTCTGTCCTGTATGAATAAATAAATAAATGAATCAACCAACTTCACAAAATTATTTATTCCCAAATTCACAAGCCTATTTCCTTTACAAATAAATAAACTTACCAACTTTACAAAAATATTTATTCCCAAATTCACAAGCCTATTTCGTTCATAAATAAATAAAGTTACCAACTTTGCGAAATTATTTATTTTCAAATTCACAAGTCCATTCCTTATCAACAAATAAATTCCATAAATTGTCAAATTATTTATTGCTAACTTCACAAGTCACTATTCCTCATAAAAAAATTAATGTACCAACCTTGTGAAATTATTTATTTATAAATTCACAAGTCTCTTCCTCATAAATAAATAAAGTCCATAAGTTATACAATTATTCATTTGCAAATTCAAAACTCTATTTCTTTTATAAATAAATAAGCTTACCATCTTTGCGAAATTATTTATTTCCGAATTCTCAAGTCCAGTTCTTATAAACGAATAAATTCCCAAAGTTGTCAAATTATTCATTACAAAGTCCACAACCCTCTTACTTTTATAAGTAAATTACTTATTTCAGAATGCATAGAATTATAAGCACTACGGCACTGAAGTCCCTAATTTGTGGCACGTGCCAAGTTTGATCTTCAGTGGATTTCGTTTTCTTTCGCTAATGTTCAGATAAGTGTAGGCTCTTGTCAAAGAGAAATTGCTATGACATGATCCATTGCATGAAGCAGGTGGTCGGCTCGTCGCTCTGCTCATGGAAGGGAAGTATTTCTCGACCCCCCATAAAATCCATGTATGAATATACAAATTTCAAAATATATGCATTCATTTATATATTCTGAATTTATAAATAAGTAAAATTATAAAATTATAAATAATAGATGGACTGGCAATAATGAAATTATTTATAAATATTATATGAAGAAATGTTTTTTTTTAATAATGACAGTTATTTACTTATTTTTCTTGGTTTTCAAATTTTTTAACTTTTTTAATGACCCCTTTCGGTAATGCAGTACACTTTATCATTGTTTGTAAATTTATTTATTTATAAAGGAAATGGGCTTGTGAATTTAGAAAAAAAAAATTCGCAAAGTTGGTAAGTTTATTTATTTATAAAGAAAATAGGCTTGTGAATTTAGGAATAAATAATTTTTTAAAGTTGGTAAATTTATTTAATTACTTATTTATTCATAAAGGACAGGGATTTGTGCATTTGAAAATAAATAATTTCGATAAGTTAGTAAGTTTATTTATTTATAAAGGAAGTAGGTTTGTGAATTTAGTAATGAATAATTTTGTAAAGTTGGTAAATTTATTTAATTATTTATTCATTCATGAGGAACAAAGACTTGTTTATTTACAAATAAATAATTTCACAAGGTTGGTAAAGTTATTCATTTATAAAGGAAATAGGTTCGTAAATTTGGAAATGAATAATTTCGCAAAGTTGGTAAGTTTATTTATGTATAAAGAAAATAGGCTTGTGAATTTGGAAATAAATAATTTCGCTGAGTAGGCAAATTTATTTATTTTTCTATTCATAAAGCACAGAGACATGTGTATTTATAAATAAATAATTTCACAAGGTTGATCCATTTATTTATTTATGAAGGAAATTGAATTATGAAGTTAGCAATACATAATTTGACAACTTAGGGAATTTTTTCGTTCATAAGAAATGGACTTGTAAATTTGGAAAAAAAAAATTCGCAAATTTGGAGAATTTATTTATTTATTTATTTATGAAGAACAAAGACTTGTGTATTCATAAATAAATAATTTCACAAGGTTGGTACTTTTATTTATGTATGAAGGGAATTGAATTATGAAGTTAGCAATAAATAATTTGACAACTTAGGGAATTAATTTTCTTATAAGAAATGGACTTGTAAATTTGGAAATAAATAATTTCGTAAATTTAGTGAATTTATTCATTTATTTATTTATAAAGAACAATGACTTGTGTATTTATAAATAAATAATTTTCTAAACTCAGTAAATTTATGCATTTATAAATGACTTGTGAACTTAGTGAATAGCTTTATAAATAGTATTTTACCTTTGTATTTCTTAAGAAAATAATTTCAGGATGCATGTTTATAACGAAAACTGTTAGCTTCTATTTATATATTCCGAAAATTAGTTTTTAGTGGCCGCTATCGCCTTGTGAACGCGCTGCGAGCTGGGACTCTCTTGCTTCTTCATCTGTCAAATTCCGTCGCGTAGTTCTCAAAAATTACAAAAGTGTTTTTCACTTTTATTTCCCTTTGAATCGCGGAATTCGTTTCATAATTGTGAAGTTTAGTTCAAGGAAGGATGCTATACAGAGCGTTTGTTTTTTATTTAGTGTCGGTGTTGTGCTGTAATATATGTCTGAAGCAAGTGTGTTTGACACTCACCATCTCTTTCTCGGGATTCGCCTACTCGGTGTTGATTTCAACGTTTCAGAAAATGAATCTTTTCTATCAAAATATTCATTTTCTCGTAAAAAACGCGCTGTATTTCTCGTTATGTGGATTCCAGGATTTTAACAGACCCCGAATACTAGGTGAGTTTTGTCTATTTATCCTACAATCTACTTCCGCAAATAAATGTGGAGTCAGGGCCGTGCTCATAATTGGGGGCAACCAAAAAAGTTTCTAAGTCTCCTTTATTCAACGTCCTCAAACCCGTGAAAGGGATAGAGTATAAACAAAAAAAAAGAATAAGATCGATATAGAAAAATTATTAATTTTTTTGCGTTAAATAGTCCTTGACAAAACAAAACTTATTTTCAGGTAAACTTATGATAAGAAATTATTTTTTACGAATATATTCAAAAAATAAGGTTTAGTCCCATGCTTTTGATGCCCTTTCCTCTACTCCATAGTTCCGCCATATTGGAGTACGCTATTTTACTGAGGAGGTCTATGGTCAGCACTCTTGTTGGCAAACCTGGTGAATGAACATAACCTAAAAAAGTTGAAACGACGTCGTCGGTGTCAGTGTCATTTTTAATAGAAAGTGAAAATCATTCTAATAGGTCATTTGCCGTCATTCGTCGGTGCAGGAAATCCTAATTATTGTAGGTGCCTCCAATCTTTTGCAAAAATGGTTAAAAATGAGTGTTTATTATAAATTAGGAAATATATTTATTTTCTAAAAACTTTTTCGTAAAAATGACGACCAAGGATTCATCTTCAACAACCCCGACAACTAATTTGTTATCACGGGCGGAGGTTGCTAAGCACAATGACAGCAAGGAAACGTGGCTGATTATTCATAATAACGTTTATAACGTAACCGCATTTCTGAACGATCTAAATTTGCACTTTTTTAATAATTCGAAAAATCTGTCCTTTATTCTTCCATTAGCTCATCTCGTTCCAAAAATTTCCTCCTCTCTCACAATTTGATCCTAATGTCGCTCTTTTTTTTCTTTTCTTTATTATGCATTTTTATTTTAAAAAATTAGAAGATAATTATATTTAGGTTATGATTCTCTGTAACTAGGAGAAAAAAAATGTTTATAGAGTGTTTTAGTTTTGATTTTTCTCAATAGGATTGTCTTTTGGAAAAGATAATTAAATAAAAATGAATTGACAATAACGTTTATAACGTGTCTACATTTTCTCAACGAGATAAATTTGCATTCCTTTAATAATTCGGGAAATCTCTCCTTTATTCTTTTATTAACTCATTTCGCTCCAAAATTTTTCTCCTTTGTCATAATTTGATCCTAATTTCACTCTTTCTTCTCTTTATTATATATTTTTATAAATTAAATTAGATGATAATTATTTTGAGGTTATGTATCTTTGTAACAAATAGAAAAAAATGTTTACAGAATTTTTTTATTTTTATTTTTCTGAATATGATTATCTTTTGAAAGAGATAATTAATCAAACACAAAAAGCAATTTTTTTCTTTCAGGCAATATTTTTTCTTCTCGCAAGTAATTTCTGGTCATTAGAACTGACTTGATTTCTTCTAAACACGTTTTTCCTTCAACCTTTGGACTCATGAGATTATGAAAGAAGGTCATTTGTAGTGTTTGTTTCTGATGTTTTTACTCTATGATGTAATCATTCTAGGAAACAATCGCTTAAAAGTTTCATGTTTTAGCCTTTAGTTATTTTTAAGCCAAGTGTTGAGGTATAATTATTTATTGGTGTAAACCTATATTATATAAAACTTCGTGTATAAAACTAGAGCCAGTGAAGATCGGTAACTCGTAACTGCTTTTTATCTCTTATAAGTAGAAGCTTTTCTAGAAGAGATAAGCAATTGATAAATTCGCCACAAAACAGAATCTATCATTTTTCTTTTCTATTTACGTAACTTGAAAGTTCACCAAGTGCAGGAGAACAATGAAATCCTTTAGAAAGTAAAATGAATTTTTTATTTGGAGATGAGTTCAGATTTCATAAGAGAACAAACTCTTTGTGATATGATGTAATAAATCGATTTTTCATATTCAGTTTATTTTAAACTTAACAGTTTTTAGTCAGTATTTTATTATTATTAACATTTACATCACGTTTTATTATCTTGCGTTAGTATTTATTTAATCTAGTTGTAAACTTTTTTTCTAGCCTCTTTCGGTAGTAAATACTATAAATCTAATAGTTCATGAGATAATGTCTTTTTTCAAGCATCCTGGTGGTGAGGAAGTTCTTTTGAAACAAGCAGGACGTGACTCAACCGAAGCTTTCGAAGATGTAGGACATTCAAGTGATGCTAGACAAATGATGGAACCCTATAAAATAGGGGAGTTAATAGAAGTAATTATATTTATTATCAAATGATGTTATTTTCTCCATAAATTCATAATTTTCCAAATTATGTGGTATTATTTTTAATTCTTTCAGGAAGAGAAAACCTAGACGGACTCTAAAGTTACCAAAGACTGGGCGAGTGGAACTGTAGAAAATGATGATTCTAGGTATTTTTCACAAGTTATTTTTTTAACAAAGGTTTTAATTTAATTTTCACTTGAGGGAACCTTCAAATATTGCGTAACGTTATTTTTGCTTTTTTTAATAACCTCATTCTGCCCAGAATAATTTATTTATATAAAAAAGTGGTATTATACTTTTCAAACAATTGTTTTGAATAAAACTTTTTTTTTAATTTTACGTGATATTTGAGAGATACAGGATATGTTTGTATTTGCACCGTCCTTGCTAAATTCACTGAAAACGCCTCCACAATCGCAATAATCTTTATGAATAACATTCTAATTTTTAATAGGGAATTGTAACATATGAAGTAGGTTTGGGTCCAAATTTACACGTCTCCAGGCCTTACACGTCCCCTATTTTCAAGATTTGGTCCCCCGAACCTCCTATTTTTCAGATTTATTTATTAAGGTCGCTTATTTTCAAGATTTGGTCTCTTAAGTCCCCTACTTTTCAGATTTTTTTTTCGTAAATTCCCCCATTTTCAACATTTGATCTGTCGTGTATTTAAGAATGATATTCTTCTCCCTACGTCTAAAAAATCTGTTGAATACCTCAGAACTTTTTACTCATAAAAATACAGTAAAAAAATCAAGAAAAGCTGAAAGAATTAAAAATAGATAAACTCAAAAATAAGAACTTTCAAAATATGCTGTTCATCTATTTTCGATTATTTCAGCTTCTTTCAATTTTTCTAATGTATTTTTACCAATAGGAAGTCTTGAGCTGCGTAAAAAAATTTTCAAAGCTAGTTAAAAATTCATTTTAAAAAACAGAAAACTAATTAACCATTATGGAAACTCCACTACATTAAATAACTCCTTTATCATACCCCATTTGTGTAAAAAAAGCACCCCTTACTTTGTTTGGTCTCTAAAGTCCCCTGCTTTCCAGATTTGTTTCGTAAAGTCCCCTGTTTTCCAGATATGTTTCATGAAGTCCCCTGTTTTCAATATTTGGTCTCTAAAATCTCTTATTTTCAAGATTTGGACTCTTAAAGTGCCCTATTTTCAAGATTTGATCCCTCGTGTATAAAAATGATTTTTTTCTCTTTGTGCCTAAAAAAATATGTTGAATTTCTCATAACTTTTTACTATTTTTCATCTCATAGGGACTGTGAGTCATGAATTTTTGTATTTGTCACAATTTTGTTTCAGAATGATTTTTTCAATTTTAAACACTTCTGAATTTTCATTCTATGAAAGTGCTTGAAAATTTCGAGCTTAAACATTGAAATTTAGCCGAATCTATAGAACTGAAACGGGGTGGCCGCTGGACCGGAAAACTGGGAATTTTTCGATACCGGGAAAAACCGAGAAAAGACAGTGAATTTATTTTTTGACCGGGAATTTGAAAAATTTTGAGAAGAGAAATCCATCCAATCACTTGAAGTATTACATGATATAATGCAATAAAAAATAAGTTCGATTTTAACTTTTTTTTAAATGTGAAGTTCAATTTTTAACTTTTTCAATTGTGAAATCATTCAGTTTACAATGTGTTATTCTTAAATCTTTTACTTCAAAAATTTTCCATTTCAGGTCTTTATTTTTAAGCGCACATTTTCAATTTAAAGAATTTAAAAATGCAGTTTCGAAGACCTAAACAATTAAAAATTAAAAGCATTTGAAATTGAAAATACTGGATGAAAAAAAGTTTTGAGTTGATGAACTGTAAATATAAATTAATTAATGATTTTTAAAATTGAACTGTAGCTCGAGTAATAAAAATTGAACAATAACAAAACAGCGAATCTCTTGAAATCTTTGTGAAATGTTTTGAAAACTTTTGAAATCTTTGAAATCTACAATATTTTGAAATCTTTTGGAATCTTTGAAATATTTGTAAAATTTCGTAAATCTTTGAAATCTTTGAAATCTTCTACAATCTTTTGTAATCTTTGAAATCTTTGAATTTAAGTTGATAAATTGTAAATGTAAATTAATTAATGATTTTTATAATTGAACTGTAGTTCGAGTAATCAGAATTGTACAGTAACAAAACATGAAATCTTTGAAACCTTTCAAACCTTTTCGAAATCTTTTGGAGTCTTGTAAGTGTTTTTAAAATCGTTAAAAACCTGGAAAAATTTTTGAAATCTTCGGAATAATTTTTAAACCTCTCAAATCTTTGTGAAATCTTTGAAATCTTGATATATGGTGTAAACTAAAAAGTCGAATGGTCAAACCCTCGATATGATTATATATTATTATATTATGTATAAATAACAATTGAGCAATTATTAATTTAAAACTAATAAAAATAATTCAACTTCTAATTTAAGAAGTGTTAAGTATAGACAAAAATTTTAAACGCTACATTTTTAATGTTTCTATCTTAAAATTGCTTAAAATAATATAATTTTGAAAATTTACACATTTTTTATTCATTCTTGAATTTAGATCATTGAAAATTATAGCGTGGATTTATATTTTTTGATCAGAAATCTTTGAATTGGTCAATTTATAAAAGTTAGAAATTTTTACTTTCGCAGTTCAACGCCATTTAATTTATAAATATTTAATTGAAAAGTGTTAAAATTAAATTATTGGGCTTTTGAATTGAGAATTTCTGAATTGAAAATTTGTTAAGCTCAATTTTAAAAATTTGAGATTCAAAAGAGTTCTCCTTTAAGTGCTTTAATTTGCAGTTCAGTTTTAATTACTACAAATGAAAAAATTTTCAGCTTTAAGAGTTCGAATTTTTCAATTTTAATGACCGTGAACATTTTTTGCGAATCGGGAAATGACCGGTAATTTTTTTTCCCCTCGATAAAAACTGCCAATCCTGTAAAATATATGAAATCTTTTGAAATGTTTGCGAAATCTTTGAAATCTTTTGAAATTTTTGCAAATCTTTTAAATCTTGTAAATCTGTGAAATTTTTTGAAATCTATTGGCCACCCTGTAAATTCTACTTTCAAAATCCTCCTAAAATTAATACTTAATCCTTTCCTAGTTAATAATATCACAAAGAGTTGGATTTTGGTAGAGCGTTTTCAGTTTTGAATTTTAGTGTCTAAATATTAGTTGATGCAAAGTGATGTGATTGGCATTGGAAAAATTGCAGTGGTTCTTGGAGATCCTGGCTGATTCCGATCGCACTTGGAGTGCTAGCGACTCTCGTCTACCGTTATTTCATCAGTGTACAATAAAAAAAAGCATTCCGCGACCACTTTTATTATTTTTTTCTCTATTTTCTGTATTAACTTACATACCATTGTTATTTCTTTATTATTAAAATAATGTTTGTTTTACGAGTGATCGACACAAACTGGTGTGCGAGATGATTGATATATTAATCATATAATTAATTAATTAATTATTTAGGATAGAGGGATCGTTTTTTCAGGTGGCCTAGCATTTATAAAAAATATATACACAAAAAAGACAGAGACTATCAGTATATATTAAACAAATTATATATATATTATAAAGATTATAAATCAGATATTGTAATCATTATCTGGCAAGGGTCGGCGCATGAAAGAAATAAATCAATTTAATTTATTTTTTGTCTAATTCTAGGACCTGAAATTCCAATTCCCTGTGGGATCCTTAAGAGAGAAAAGAAGGGAGGGAGAGAGAAAGAGAGAATAAACATTCAAAAAATTGGATGGATCGCAAGAATCTCAAAGTAAAGTTATAAAATTATTTTGGGTTGCCATCATATTAAAATTTTATTCATTTAAAGGTTTTTTCAATTTGGAATAATTTTTAGGCTTTATTTTTTTTGTAAATTTAGTATCTGCAAAGTCGAAAAATTTCATTTTCCTCTTCCTTTGATTAATTTCAACTTCATTCTTTCCCAAACTCGATCTTTTCCGATTTGAATTCTTAGACATAATTAATTGGGAAAGGAATTCTAATTTGAGCTATTTTCAAAACAAATCCTTTAAAATTGAAATATTTCATATTTATAAAAGATGAATGCTTTTATTTAGAATTGTTTATTCTTAAAGCCATTTACATTCAAATATTGTTAAATTTGGAACGTATTTATTTTGAAATTGTTAAATTCTAAACTTTTTAAATTTTCAACGCTTCCAATTTGATGTTTTTTAAATCATGAATGTGACTAAATCAAATTGCTGATTTTAAGTTTAAATATTAATTTGAATTTAAATTCTAATAATTCAAACAGATTTCTAGTTAATTCAAGTGAAATTCTAGTCAACTGCTTCCTTGCAGAGGAGCTTTGTAATGATGAAAATTTTCGAACTTCATTTTTTGACATATTTTGACATAATTCGACCTCAGGAGTCCGAAAATGAGAATTAAAAAAAATGTGTTGTGTGTGTGTGTGTGTGTGTCATATTTCAATTTGTCTAACGTTTAAAAGATAAAAAATTCTCAATTTATGAAACACATCAATATTTTAAGTATAAAATGTATTCGGGCTTATGAAATGAATCTATTAAACTATATAACAACATTCTATTACTTATAAAAAAATATACAATAAATAATAATAAGCAATAAAAAATAAGAAAGAATAAATGATAAAAAACGCAGGTGAAATCACCTTTTCCACCCCCTCAGACTCCTTTTAGAATCCAAAATACTCTTATTATTAGCAGTATTTTATCATGATCATAAAAAATATATCAGCCCGATTCTTGCCAAAGAATTATTTCTTTATAACAAAACAATCCTCTTTGAGGACGCATAGTGTTCATGAAATGATCACAATTAAATATACACCATTTAATGAACGCGCCAACCAAACTATTTTGCAGCAGTTTTTGAATTTAATTCTAGCAATTCAAACGGAATTCTAGTTAATTCAAAGTGAATTCTAGTTCAAATAAATAGAAATCTAGCAATTCAAATAGAATTCCAGTTAATTCAAGTAGAATTCTAATTAAATTCTATCAATTCTAATAAAATTCTAGTTAATTTAAATGTAAATCTATCAATTCGAATAGAATTCTAAATAATTCAAGTGGAATTTAATTCTAGTCAACTCAAGTTGGAAATCTAGTTCATTTTCATTTAATTACAACAATTTAAACGGAGTTCTAGTTCATATCAATAGATCTAGCAATTCAAATAAAATTCTGGAAATTCAAGTTAATTACAATTAAATCAAATTAATTACAATTAAATCCTAGTCAATTCAGAATGGAAATTTAGGAATTCAGATAGAATTCTAAGTATTATAAATCAATTATAATGAAATTCGATCGATTCTAAAAAAATTCTAGTTAATTCAAATGTAACATTTTCTAGATGATCCAAGTGGAATTCTAATCAATTCAAATTCAATTCTAGCAATTCAAATTGAATTATTGCAATTTGAACGGGATTCGAGTTAATTCAAAATGGAATTATAGCAATTCAGATAGAATCCTAAGAATTCTAAATCAATTATAATTAAATTCTGTTAATTCTAATAAAATTCTAGTTAATTTAAATTTTATTCTAGTTATTTTAAATGTAAATCTAGTTAACTTAAATTTAAATTTTTCTAGTTGATCCAAGTGGAATTCTAGTTACTTCAAAATTAGTTATATTTCATATAAATAGAAATCTAGCAACTTAAATAGAATTCTAGAAATTCAAGTTAATTTCAATTATGTTCAAGTCAATTCAAAATGTAAATCTAGTAATTCAAATAGAATCCTAAGAACAAAAAGCAATTCAAATAGAATTCTTGTTAATTTCAATGAAATTCTAATCAATTTCAATTAAATTCTAGCAATTTAAACGAAATTCTATTTCATAAGAATAGAAATCTAGCAATTCAAATAAAATCCTAGAAATTCAAGTTAATTACAATTAAATCCTAATCAATTCAAAATTAAAATCTAGCATTTCAAACAAAATTCGGGTTATTTCAAGTAGAATTATAATCAATTCTAATTAAATTCTAGCAATTTGAACTGAATTGTAGTTAATTTAAATCAAAATTATAGAATTAAAAAAAAATTTCTTGAAAAAGTCGAAAAAAAATTAATTCATTTGTAATCGTTTATTAACATAAGACAAGTTCCTTTTTATTTTTACGATCTTTATTTAAATGTAGTTCAGATAACAAAAATTATGCAAATATTTGTGAAATTCAATCGGAATTGATTTGCATAATAAATAATTTTCTGATTTGGTTGTTTCTTTCTCCATAATAACTGCGAAAAATCTAATTTTAATCTTTACTTGAAAATAATGTTAATTTCTGATTAGACAATTATTAAATGAAGTAAGCGAGAATTTTGACAAAGTTTGCCAAAATCTCAGTATTTATAAAATTGAAATTATTTACGGAAAATTAAATTAAATTATATCTCGAAATGAAAGAAAATACTTTTTCAAAAGAACGTTATAGATCTCTTTATGACTGAAGATGAGTTGAAAAATCAATTGGTTCTTTTTCAAAGAAATAAAAATAAATAATAAACTATGAATTGTCAAATTAGTAGTTAAAAATTAATTTTTAAAAACTGTATCTTAGCGCGAGTAATGTGTTGATTCGTAATTTAAATTCAGTTGAAGTTGGGAGCGTAATTGGAAATGAGAATTCCTCTCGAAGACCTTCCTCCTCTTGAAGACCTTATGGAAATTCCAGCAGATCTGGGAATTTTGGTAACGCTTGGAATTCAATTGCTGAAGATCTTCCGGTGACGAGATGGATTGGCCTGGAATTCTCGCAGAACCAGAGGAACTATAAAAAAATTATATTTTAGAAATTTCGATTCAAAATGTTTCAGATTTTAAATTATTGGTTTTAAAGACTTTAAGAGGGTTACTACAGAAGGCTGGTTTCAAAATTCCATGGCTTATCCAGATTTTCCCGGTCTGCGTTAAAAAAATATATTTATATTTTGATACTATTTTTACAAAAAATGACACTAATGCTACTATTTCCTCAACTATCCGTCATATCAAATATCGAAACTTTAAAAAATTTCAAGCGATTTTAATGATTTAAAAAATTTTCGAAACATTTAAAGGGATTTCTAAAAATTTTATGATAATTTACAGGATTTGTAGGGATTTTACCAGACCCACGCGATTTTATAGGATCTCCAAGGGTATTTTACAAGATGTCAACAAATTTCAAGAGATTTCAAAAATTTCAAGCGATTTTAAAAGGGTATCAAAGAATTTCAAAGATTTCAAGGAATCTTAGGGAATTTCAAAGAATTTCTAGAGAACTTTCAGGATTGAATGAAATTTTAAGGAACTTTTAATAGGAATAGGAATTTTAATAGGAATTTTAAGGATTTATATGGATTTCATGGAATTGTATGGGGTGTAAGAAGATTTCAAAGATTTCATCATTTTCGAAAGAATTTTGAAAGATATTACAGATCTTAAAGAGTTGAGGGTTTTTTAAAAATTCCAAGGACTTTAACGAGATATCCAATTTTTGAAAGTGTTTCAGAAGAATTTCGTAGGATTTCAGAAAATTTCAAAAAAATATCCAGGATGTGAATGATATTCAAGAGATTTCAAGGGCTTCCAACGGATTTTTAGAGAACTTCAGGGAATAAATATTAAATGAAATGAAGAGACTTCCAGGGATTTCTACGCATTTCAGGAATTTCAAAGATTTCGCCATATTTAAGAGATTCATAAGATTTCGAAAGAAATTATAAGATTTCAAGTGATTTCTACGGATTTAAAGGATTCTACAGATTTCAAGGGATTTAAAAAGGTTTAAGAGTTTTCCAGGAATTTTTAGAAGATCTCAACAAATTTCAGGGGTTCTTTAAGAATTTCAAAGATTTTAAGGGGTCTCATCAAATTTTATGGGATTTTACGGGATTTCAGAGGATTTCAAAGATTTCGTCATTTTCGAACGAGTTTTGAGATGTTACAGACTTTTAAGAGTTCAGGTTTTTTTTAATTCCAGGAAAATTAACGAGATATCCAAATTTGAAGGGGTATCAAAGCATTTTGTAGGATTTCAGAAAATTTCAAAGGATGTTAAAAAGGTATCTAGGATATCAATGGCACTCAAAAGATTTCAAAGGATTCCAACGGACTTCTAGAGAACTTCAGAGAGTAAATGTAATGAAATTTCAAGGGACTTCTAGGGATTTATATGGATTTCAGGAATTTCAGAAATTTTACCATATTCAAGAGATTCACAGGATTTCAAAAGAAATTATAAGTTTTCAAATGATTTACGGATTTGAACGGATTTTAAAAATATCAAGGGATTTGAAAAGATTGACGAGTTTTTCAGGATTTTTGAGAGGATCTCAATAGATTTTAGGGGTTTCTTGAAAATTTTAACGGATTTCGAAGATTTCAAGCGGCTTTATCAGATTTAATGGGATTTTACGAGATTTTGGATGATTTAATCATTTTCGAAGGAATTTTGAAAAATATTATATATTTGAAAGGGTTAAGGTTTTTTTTTAATTCTAGGGAATTTAACGAGATATTCAAATTTTTAAGGAGTTTTGGAAACAAAAAAGAACAGTTAAATTTTCAATTAAAAAAATTAATTTCCAACAAAGTAAAACAAATTTTCAGCGAGTTGAATTCAACCAAAAAATGCGAATTTTTAACAAAGTAGTTGAATCCTCAACCAAAAGAGATCTTCTACCAAAAGGGTTGAATTTCCTTCCTACGCAGATGAATTTCCAACTAAGAAGATTAGTTCTCTACCAAAAGACGCATTTTCAAACAGATAGTTGAATTTTCATTTAAAGAAGACAAGTTCTTAACCAAGAATGGTATAGTTAAATTTTCAGATAAAGAAGATTAATTTTTAACAAAAAAAAAAACGAATTTTCAACCGATTGAATTCAACCAAATATTATGATTTTTTAACAAAGAAGATTAATTTTCAACCCAAAAAGTTAATTTTTCAAATAAATAGTTGAACTTTCAACCAAAAAGATGAATTTTCAAAACGAAAAAGATTTTAATTTGAAATCAATATCAGTTGAATTCAATCAAAGAAAAAAACAAATTTTTAACAAAATAATTGAATCCTCAACCAAAATAGATCAATTTTCAAGCCAACAATTTCATTTTTAAACATAAAGGATGAAATTTCAACCAAAAACATTAATTTTCTACCAAAAAAGACGAATTTTCAACCAAATAGTGGAATCCTCATCCAGAATAGTTTAATTTTCAACCAATCAGTTACATTTTTCGACCAAAAAAAGAGTACTTTCAACCGAAATAGTTGAATTTTCTTATTGGGTTCTATTAATTCAGTTCACACTTAAACCAAAAAAAAAAACTGGAAGAAAGGGAAAAAGGGGGACGCTTTTCGAAAGCAAAGGATAAAAGAGAAATTTTTTGAAAAAGGGGAAAAGAGGGAAATAGAGGAAAGAGTGTGAAGTCAACAACCGTTTCAAACCCTAAATTCTTGTTTTTAAAGGCTTTAAGTTTAAAATTTTTTAAAAAACTTAACTTTTAAATGGTTGGATTATTTTGAAAAAAGAACGAACCTGATCCAATTTGCAATTTAGGCTTTCGCCAAAGTTCAATTTTTAATTTTTTTTTTTAAATGTTAGTCATTATACAAATTTAAAATCTGATTTTTTTATTACCTGAGGCTTCGAGCACTGCTATGAATCGATGAAACTTTTGGGATTGGAGTCATCATGAAACTGTTTTTTTGAGACACTTTCAATTTTTTCGATTCCAATTCCTGGATACGTTTGTGAATAGTTTTATCAGCCTTTAATAAATTCGCGTATTTTTCATTCAGAATTTGGACCTTTTTCAATTTGCGATAGTATTCTTTCTTAACAAGGGCGTACTTCTTCTCCTGAAAAATAATACTAATTTTAAAATTTAGGATATTAAATTAAGAATAAAAAAAAATTAATCCTTTTTTCAGGGTCTAACATTCAAATTTAAGTATGAAATTCTTTGAAATTAAAGAAAAGACAATAATCCAACGATCAAATTTGGATAATTCACTCTTAAATGTCTCGATTCAAATTTTTAATAAATAAACAAATAAATAAAAAAAGAGAAAAGAAAAAGAAGGCAACCTCCAAATCCCTTTCTTTCTTTTTTCTCTCACCTTTCATTTTTTATTTGTAAACATTTTTATGTAATTTGAAAAAATCAAATATACTTACTAGTTCATTAAGACGTTTGCAGTTCAAAGTACGTTGCATGTTGTGAAAAAGAGTCGCTTGTCTCAATTTTTCAGAAAGTTCTTCGATGGGTTCAAAACAGTGTTTTATTTTTGGCATTAGTGGTTCTTGAAGAATAATTGATGGAACGTTTCGAGTCTTGCATTGTGGGCATTCATTTGTTGCTAAAGTTGGGAAGAAATTTTGGTTTAATAACAATTTTTAATAAAATAAGAATATTAAACATTTTTGAAATAATAATTAAAATTTTCGAATTGAAAGCACTTGATATACAAAAAACATATTGAATTGAAAACGTTCCAATTTCTTCCAAAAATTAAGAAATTTCAAACCAAATATTTTCGAATTTAACCTTTTCAAGGAAAAAAACTTTACTTTCATTGAAAAAAAGGACAATACTTTGAATGGAATGAAAAGAAATTGAACTTGTATACTTTCTAAATAAAAGCATTTAAAACTGAGTAACTTGAAATTGAAATTAAAAATTTGAAATCAGAAGATCTCAAAATTGCAAAATTTCAGACTGAAAATTTGAAAATTGGACAATTTCCTTAGAAAGTAGTTGAAATTGTATCATTTCTAAATCAAAGCGTTCAAAATTGAAGAATTTTATTTTGAAATGAAGAATTTCGAAATTGAATGATTTCTGATTAAAATTTCGAAAATAGGACAATTTCAAAACTTTTGAGTTTCAATAATTTTCAATTCGAAGCGATTAAAATCTGGCGACTTGAAATTGAAAACTAAAATGAATGTTTTAAAATCAAAGCTTCTGAAATTTTAAAATTTTAAATTGTTATTACATTTAAAAAATTATAACTGAAGATGAAAATTAATACATACGACAAATTTTTCTACGATCAGAGAGTAAATGCACCGTTCAAAATGGAAAGAATTAAAATTTTAAACCTTTAAAATTAAATTATTCTAAAAAAAACTTTTGAAATGAAGTAGTTTTTAATGGAAATATTTAAACTGTTTATACGCAAACTCTTTGAAATTTCAATTTTTTCAAGAGAATTGAAATCGTTTAAAAGTGATCATATTTCGAATTCTTAGCTATACTGTTCAAAATTCACCCATTTCAATCTTAATTGTCAAATTAAAATTTATGAAGCGGAGAAATTGAAAATTCAGCATTTAACATGAAAATTGGATGAAATTCGATCAGCTTGGGCATTGATTGGAACTTTCAAACAGGTTTCATGAAATTTCAAAAGTCAAAAACCCCGATTTTTCGAAAATATCTCCACTATGCCTTGATGGAAATGAACAGAAGATGAATTTCCTTCATTCTGCTGTGAATCCTGATAAAACAGTGTTCGGATTATTCGGATATCTCAAAAACTGAAAAAGTTATTAAGGTCGAAAGAAATTTTTTTCAAAATTTCAATTTTTCGAGCAAAAATGGAAGATTTCATCCGTTTTTATAATTCTACGATCAATTTTTGTCCAACTAGGTGAAATTTGACAAGCTTGGACAAAAATTAGAACTTTTCAAAAGGTTTCATTAAATTTCAAAAGTAAAAAAACCCGATTTTTCGGTTTTTTGATAATATCTCCACTATGCCTCGATAGAAATGAACAGGCGATGCATTTCCTTCATTCGGTTGCAAATCCTGATAAAACTGAGTTTGGATCATTCAGACAACTCAAGAAATAAGAAAGTGATTAAGTCGAACGAAAACAATTTTTTACAAAATTTCAATTTTTCGAGCAAAAATGGAAGATTTCATACATTTTATAATTCTGAAAATTGCACAACTATCAAATCTCATAATATGATATTCGAAGATTTCGATTTATTTAAAAAACCAGCCAATTTTTGTTGTTGAAAAATGAAACCCAACATTTTAGAATATTCGAATCTAAAATTACTAAAGTTAAAACTGACTATCAAGGCTTTCAATATGAAATTTTGCAATTCTGGAAGATATAATATTGAAATTGTCTTGACATTTTTAATATTTGAATTTGAAATAAGTATTGATTAGCCAGGATTTCAATTTAAAATTGTGGAATCATTAAAACTATCAATTAAAAATTATTGTTCAATATTAGCAGCGAAAGTTCAATTTAAAGTACTATAAAATATAAATTTTAATAATCATAAATTAAAATAATTATTTAAAAAGCTATGTACATCGGCTTTCATACAATTTCAATTTTAATCGGCGGTTTGTTTGATTTTGATAGTTTACAGTTTAAAATAATTAAATTTTCAACATATGTTTTAAATGACGCCCTGTACTCAAGGTCTTAGCTCGGTCAGTCAGTGCCGTATCAGAAGTCGTTTACATCGCGACTCTCTGGGCAAATACCATACTTTCATACGTATGCCAGATTCAGGGACTATACACCATATGCGGTCCTGAGTGTTTATTCACTTGCCGCTTTAAATCCGGTTGAAACTAGATTCTAATAGCGCCCGTCACTTGGCCGACCAGACCCGAAGCAAATTTTGAAGATTTACAATGGAAAAATATTCAATTTTGAAGACATAAAATTGAAATTTATTCATTTTTATAGATTTGCAATTTGAAGTTCTTCAATTTTCACAATTTACAATTAAATATTCACTAATTTGGAATGTTTATAGTTTAAAATTATTCAATTTTGAAGATTTAGGATTGAAATTCATTCAATTCTAGATTTGAAATTCAAGATGCATGAATTTTTATGATTTGCATTTGAAGGTTCATTAAATTGGAACGTTTACAATTCAAAATGATGTAATTTAGAATGCTTTTTTTAATAGTTCAATTTTGAAGAATTAAAATTAGTCAATTTTATGGATTTTCAATTTTTAAGATTTACAATTGAAGATTCATTAATTTGTAATGTCTTCGTCTTTTGTTTTTGATTTTGACATTAGTCAAAAATATTTCTGTAACAGTTTTTTAGAAGACAAATTCAAACCCAATAAGAAAATAGTAATGCTTTCACATAAAATGTAGATGTAAGATTTAAAAAAATGGTATTTTATTCCCTGAAAATTCATGTGATAATTCACAAACGATTTCCTAAAGGCTTGAAAAAAAGAGAAAAAGGCTTCTGAACATATCGTACCAAAAAAAGTCGAAAAAAGACTCACAAAATCTTGGGATAAAACCATAGTTATAGGAATAAATCTTTTATTCTCAAAATTTCTAAAACGCAATTAGTATTAGAACGATAAAAATACTTTTCTAACGTCAGAAAAAACTTATAAACACAAAAAGAAACACGTAACATGAAAAATACGATTTCCAATAATCCTAACCTTATTAAAACAAACAAAAAAGTTCCTAAAGTGCAATAACAAATCAACAACCGCCTTGAGAAGTCTTTTATATTCTAAATAATCGGAAAAAAGTCAGAAATACTTGAGATAAAATAACTTCTAAAAACAATCTTTTTTCTACAAAAATAACAATAAAAATAAATCGAAATTAGGGCGAAATTCGCTAACCCATTCGAATACACTTGTTGCAAAAAATGTGGCCGCAAGACGTGAGAGAGAAAAGATTTTTGGATTTGCACATTAGGCAAAAACAGAGGTTACATCTAAGCCATTTTTTTGGTTCCTCATATTTCGACTCCATAATTGGTCAATTTTGACGGTGATAAATCAAAATCAGAAATAGAAATCCACATAAATTACAGAAAAACCGAAAAAAACTTTGAAAAACTTTCAAAACTTTGAAAAACGTTTCGTTTGTTTACAAAACAAGAACAGACAAGACAAATTTTAATTTTCACGAAGGGGAGCTTGCCAACCGCTAGGCAGCGCTAGCTGCTCTGGTAAAAGTTCCGCGAAAATTCAAATTTATTAAATTAAAAATATCTTTTTTATAGTTATGTTTATAGTTTAATGATAAAATAAGTTGGAAATGTCAATTAATCAGTTTGAGAAGAAAAAATTTAGTATCTTAAGAACTGGTCAGTTTTTCTTGCGTAGTTTTAAATTTCACAAATATAACATTATTGTCTACTGAAAGAACGTATCAAAGTACGTGTTTTCATAATTTTTCCTATTTTTTATACCGAAAACGATCAAATGCTACTGGTTGTATGAGTAATTAATAAATTAAACCGAAGTGATAAAAAATTTGACCCTAAATTTGAGGTTATGTTCCAGTTTTGAGGGTTTTGAGGTTTGTGTGTGATTCAATAGTTTTCGGCATAGAAAATAGCAAAATTTGGAGAATTTGTACTTTGAAACGTTCTTTTAGTAGCCAATAATGTTATATTTGTGAAATTCTGAACTACGCAAAGAAAACTGACCCGTACTTAAAATATTGATTTTTTTCTTTTCCAACTGTATAACTAGCACTTTTACTGTATTTTATGAAAAAAAAACGAAAAATGTTACCATTAATTTCGTATAAAAAAAGAAATTTTTCTTTTATTCAATTTGAATTATCGCGGAACTTCGTCTTGTTACGAGCGACTATAGACTCGCTCATTCGTCACTAGATGGCAGTGGAAAATTGTGGGAAAAGAAGAACATACAAATTTGAATATATCAGAATATTGGGGATCAATATTAATAATCACAGATCGCAGGAAATCGGGTTAGGAATAGTTTTAGAACTTGTATGTACGACTCATGACTAATAGGCTCAGAAATCGATGTAAGTCAATATTTTTATTAAGTTTAGTCTTAAGATAAGGCGAAGTCCGGACGTTAGGTTTATACTAGGATATTGAGTAAAGGAAACCTGTTACGTCCTGACTGTTAGATTCGCTGAAATTGATAATAACCCAACGATGACAAAGACAATGATTGGCTGTATCCTTCTCTGATGGTTCGCTGCTGACTTGCGACGATTTGAAAATCAACTACCGCAAATCTACACATGAATTTAAATGGAGAAAAAAGAGAAGAAATGATGTTTGAGAACAATTGTTTCATTTTACTTTAAATGTCAAGTATTATTCACTAAACTACACAATAATCCATTAAAAGTGCATACACAATATTTAATTAAACTATTATTTATTATTTTATCTAAATCGTATTAGCTATTATAAAGTTCTCTTAAGATAACAAAATATGATACATTAATTCGATTCGAATGCGCCGCAAGCTGCTTGAAGCTTGAATGCTTTTGAAATATTCTTCAAGTCCCACTCAGAAAATATTCCAAAACTAAATCACGAGTGTCGCAGGTTAAGAGTTTCACGAGTAAAGAAGATGTGCCGTTCCGCCCTGACCCACATATATTCATAACCTTGCCTTTTTTGGCTTGCGTGCAAGGGTAGCATTATAGAGCGGGCGACCCAAGCGCAAGTCCCCGGCGTTGGGCCTGACTAATAGGAGCGCAGCTCACGTAGGGTCAGAGCGGGTTGGAGAGTCTCGTTTGAGCAGCCGAGCTGTAATGACGTGTTTGTTGTTGCTCCGTCTTATGCCTAGTGTTTAGAGAGTTTGACTTGCGCCAAGAATTTTTCCCAGTGCTGTGATGCCGTGATCTTACTGTTATTATCACTATTGTTCGCCATACTTTTTGAGCCTGCTGGTATGCTGAGGTAATAAATCTTTCGCACCCGCTCCTTAATATGGCGACCTACGAACAGATGCAGAGCTTGATGTCAAACCTGGAAGAAAAGCTTAAAGCTGAAATACACGTATTTAATGTATTTCTTCAATTCTAATTCAATCCAATATTCTAAAAAGATATAGTAAGGTATCTTAAATGGTGAAGTTATTTAAACAGAATATTATTTTGGTCATGCGGTCCAGTAAAAAAAAAACAGATTCAGATGTCAGTGGATCATTTTTAATTGTCAATTTAAAGACATTACCAACGTACGTTTCGACCATCAATGCGGGTTTTCTTCAAAGGTAAACATAACCTAAGTTAAAATTAATGTGTTAAAAGATTATAAATTTGTTGAGAATTAATATTTAATTAAGAAAAGTTTAGTAAATTACCTTCAATAGTATCAAAAATAATACACATTAAATTTTGTGGAATTCGAATAAACAACATAATTTTGGAGTAATACCAAAATATATAAAGTTTTACAAGGTTGAGGAGAAAAAAAGTCCAATTATAGTACAGACAAAAGGTTTACATTTTGTTAATACAAACATTCAAAAAAAATTTTTAATTGAAACCTCAAAAAAATGGAAGAGGCTTCAATATATTGAATTTAATTACATATTAAAGAAAAAAACGATGTATCATATTTTGAAAGGACAAACATACTATACGGTATTAGAAATAAAGACAGTTTTACATGCGTGATAAGGAAAGGCGAATACTAAAATGGAATCTCAGATGAAGAAAGCGCGTCATTGAATGATTGAATCATAGTACAAGTTAATAGACATTACGTTAAAAGGCTTTTATAAATTTTATTAATATTCAACACTTCTCTGTTTAATTTAATAGAATCTTTATTGTAATCATTTATGAAGATGGATTCCAAAATTCTTCTTTTGTGAGTATTGTTTTCTCGAGCTAAATTTTTAATATTTTAAAATTCAAACTGTTGGAAATTCAACTGTTGAAAGTAAAGTTCATGATTTCGCTATCAGATGAGAAAAGAAGACTTATTAAGGAAAATACGTCATATAAATTAAGAATACATGATAGTTTTGTTTTCAAAGCTTATGTGCTCTCAAAAGTTCATAAACAAACTCTAAAATGGAGACTGATTGTTTCCGCAGTTGGGTCTCCCACTTATAACTTAGTTAAATACATTTCAAATAGTTTAAAACCAGTTTCTGGAAATACTGATGCGTTTGTTGAAAATAGAGCTTTTAAGGGGGTCTTCAACGTTCGGGCAAAAATTTCGAGTATATTTTTGAGAATTTCTTGCGAAGGAACTACATATGATAATTAGAAATGGTTTTGTGCCTTTCATTGATACATCCTTCAACTTCCAAAATATTAGTTAAAAAAAATATATTTTTCACATCTCCGACCTTGGAGCGACCTTGACCGCACCTCTGCAAAAACGTCACAGTCAATCGGGTGGTAAGACTTCGGCCGTTCAGGTTTCCTGAAACAAAAAAAGTGAAATATGTCTTTAATTGTCATTACGTGGCTAGGTTTAGGCACAAGGTTTTTTGGAAATTTCGAAATCTCTCAAAATGGTCGACTTTCTCACAAAACAAATTTTTTTCGACCGTTTTTTTGAGCTAATAAAGGCTGTAAAAATTAAACAAAACATTTTTCGAAAAGCTTGTGCCTTGACCTAGCGACATGTCTGCTGAACAATGAAAAACAATGACCCGGTACTCCAAATATTTCTAGTCGAAGTCTTAACAAAAAGTTTTAAAAACACGACTTTTGGGAAAACGCGTTTAAACATAAATGACGGAATAAAACATGATTGGGGAAACTTACGATTCAATTGGCTCTATCAGCGCCGTAGAGTGCACCTTCCTCGTCTCGGAGATGTTCACGGTTCGCCACTTGCTCCTGCCTTTGCTGGATCCTATCCCTTTTCGCTGCGTCACTGACCCTCCGCTTCACTTTCGCCACAGAGGCGCGTGAAAAGACCACGAGCGGTCGTAAAGGACGTTCCATTATCGTTAACTAAAGTGTTTTCCCCAAAATCCTTTATAGGGCACATTTGTAATAACTTCTAGATTCAAAATATGCAAAAAAATCGATCTTTCAAAACCTCGAACGTGGAAGTTCCCCTTAAAAATTTGAGTTTTTTCATCCTAAACTTTGTAAAAATTCATATATTTTGATGTTACTCCAAAATTATGTTGATTATTAGAATTCCAAGAATTTTGATGTGTTCTATATTTAATACTATTGCAGGTAATTTACTATACTTTCCTTAATTGTGTATTAATTCTCGACAAATTTATAATCTTTTAACACATGATTTTGATTCAGGTTATGTTTACCTTTGAAGAAGACCCGCATTGATGGTCGAAGCGTACGTTGGTAATGTTTTTAAATTGACAATTAAAATTGATTCATTGACATCTGAATATAGTGTATGCTTATTGGACCGTATGACCGAAATAATATTCTTTTGGAATAACTTCGTTACCTATATAACGGTCGAAGAGAGTTTACAGTGATTTGGATACTCCAAGTCGACTGAATTGTGATATCTTAAATGGATTGAATTGGAATAAAATAAAAGACATTAATTAAGATACCTTTAGGGAGGGTCTCGATTTTTGAAACCACGGTGGTGAGATCCATTTATAATATAATATGTATAATATACCTCTAACCCCTAGTTTTCTGCCAAGCCCCCGGGATTGATGGAAAGGGAGAGGGCAAGTGTGACTGAAGGCTTTCGCGGGAGGCTTTGGAGGACTGCTCGAGAGGGCTTCCTCAAAATTCCTGAAACGGCAGCACCATTTAACTGAAACCCTTTTGGGGTAAGTGTCTACTCGTTCGATTCTAGCCTCGTTACACTACCGGGGGTTCAAGAATTTATGTGATATAAGTAAGGAAAGGATTCATAGAAGAAGGGATAAATTTTAGATTATTCTAAGAGTCGCATGATGGTTATTAAAACAAAATACTTGTCCCACAGCACCGTACAGATGCGGGTCGCTAATTAATCTCTCTACTCTCTAGCAATCACCCCAGCTTCACAAAGCCATCGTACATCCCGGTTCACGCATAAACACACAAACTGATTAACAATTAGCAGCGGTGCGAACAAACCTGGGTATATAAATGTTATGAGGCTTGCTAGTCTGAGAGAAGCAGCATGGCACTTCGCTCTATTCATGTACTACGTGTCTACTCATTGTTATAATTATATACGAATACATTATATACACAAACCTCGTATCTTTATTATGTATATTGGTTGTACTTTTTTGCGCCCCAACCATTCTCGAGATATTACAATAGTCCAATAGGAAGATCCATACGCCTTACCCCAACTATATCCACTCAGCAAAACTTCAACTTTAGCCCATGAATCTTCAAAAATTTTTCGTTTCAGGCATCTAATATGCAGCTGACACTCTTGAACAGTTTTAATTAAAAAAAGTTTTTTAAGTCGGTTAAAAATAGTAGCTGTAATCGTATTTTGAATATTTTTCCATCATTTTGCCCTACTGTGCGTGGTGGAGCTTTTTAGGCAATGGATCCCCTAATGAGGTCTCTGGGTGCAAAATGATGCCGGCCTGTGCTATCTTCTCTGAAAAAAATGTTTGTTTCATATCATATAATTGAAAGAAACAAATTTTTTGTTCCAATTAAGGCTGATAAAACGGTCTACAATAAAAGTCGAAATCTGTGGGGTCCTTTCAATCTCCACTAAGCCTCCATAACTATGCTGGGAAAAGCTATGCAGGAAAGTCAGTGAGGACACTTGGGGCCGTGGTTATCAGATAGTCATACGAAAGTTTTGTAGGATGAAACCGGAAGGCGCTAAGAATCCCGCAAGGATGGGAGAGATTGCGGATGGGCTTTTTCCAAAAAATCCAAAAAGATAGTGAATAGAATACCTATCAAATAAGGAGGTGCCAGTTTTCAGTATGACGGAGCTACGTGAAGCGGCCAGGTCTATTGGAAGTCGAAAGGCACCTGATCCTAATGGAATTTTTATGAAACTGAGAAAATCATTTGTGCAAGGCTTCGTGCCTCATTTGAGGCGTCAGGAGGATTTGTGGAAAACC
Source organism: Melikaiella ostensackeni (assembly GCA_032362435.1). Taxonomy (NCBI): domain Eukaryota; kingdom Metazoa; phylum Arthropoda; class Insecta; order Hymenoptera; family Cynipidae; genus Melikaiella; species Melikaiella ostensackeni. The sequence continues at coordinate 6,366,452 of JAUMHM010000089.1, read as the reverse complement.
AACACGGCTTCCGAGAAAAGAGGTTGACCATTGGTGCCATAAATGAAGAGGTAGTGGCGGTCAAAAGCGCGTGGCAGGGATGCCATAAAACGAGAAGCGTCTGTGTGCTGTTACGCTTAAAGTACGAAATGCTTTCAATTCGGTAAGATGGATAGACGTAATGGAGACGCTGGAAGAGAGGTTCCGTGCACCGCTTCACATCAGGCGTATAATCAACGACTACCTGCACAACAGAGAGTTACTTCTTGACACCACGGAGGGGCAGCGCATGAAGAATCTAACGTCAGGAGTAGCACAAGGCTCAGCAATAGGCTCAAAAGGCGGCCACTGTGCAGGTGGCTCTATCGAGACTAATATCAAATGTGGGAGGTCACAGGAGTCAGAAAAGGAAGCTACTAATGAGCGAGATTCACTCTGTCTTACTATACAGGTATAGTTCTGAGATCTGTGCGAATGCATTCCGAGTGGAGAAGTACTGCAAGAAGATGGCCTCAATACAACGAAGGGGTGCTTTACGAATTGCAAGTGCGTATCGCACAGTCTCAGGAGCTGTAGTGTTGGTAGTAGCGGGACTCAGCCCTATCGACCTGCTTGCCACTGAAAGGAAAAGGGCATATCTTAGGAGGCAGGAGGATACGGCTACTATCATCAGTAGCCAAGAGCATCAGCAGACCCTGCAGGAATGGGGAAATCGCTGGAGCCGGGCTACTATTTGTGATTACTGCCAAGAGGAAGATAACGATGCATGTCACATATTCTTTAGCTGCAATTGCTGGGCCACGATAAAGACGATTTGCGCAAGGAGATTGGTAAGGAGCCAGCACCGGACAACATAGTGGCGCTGATGCTGAAATCCCAGACTAACTGGAATATCCTGCAGAATATATTACATTTCGAGGATGTCGAAGCACGTAGTACATATTTCATGGGGAAAAAGAAGATATCTGTGATAAAATACAAGAGTGGAAAAGTCTCAAAATGAGGGAAGTAACAGCGTAGGAGGCCGAAAATGCTGCCACATGGAAGTCAAATGAGAAATAAACACGTACGTCTAATCATAATTTTTATGGGCTGGAGCGGCAGTGTAACTGCAGTAGCGGCAAAGAGTACTTTTCTTTGCATCAAATTTTCTATTTTGCAGATAAACAACGGATTCCATGTGTAACGTACAATTTTTGATAATCTAAAATTATTTTTTAGAATGATGTGTAAAGACGTGTGTATCACAGTATGATCATTTGTGATTAATGGCCACCCTTTTTGCAAAGATGCACATGAGAACAAAATTGCTAATTACACTCCAACAAATTCAAACACTAAACATCAAACATTTCAATAAACCTAATTTGAATAATTTATAAATTTTGAAAAAAGATTTATTTGGAATAAGTTCAAAATTAACAAGAAAACATTAATAGCCACCTGTGCAAGCCTATGGGTTGGAGCATTTCGGATTTGAGACTAAAGGATGCAGTTTAAACAGTCGCTTAATAATTTAATGTTTCTTCGCTATTTGCCTGTCTTTCCATAGCTTTTAAATTACAAATAGTGAGAATTACTTATGAACATCGAAATTTAATTGATTGTTCAGTTTTACAAAAATCTTAAAACTGAACATATCAATTTTATCATTGTATCTAAAAGGTACAATTATTAAGAGACAATAAAAATAACTACAAATCAACCAATTATAAAATTACAATTGCCATATTTACAAAAGTCTCCAGATAAAGAAATGAATATTTCCGTTTGGAAAATTACTAAGGTTTGGAGAGTTAGAGAATTAGTGAATGAAAAGATCATCAAGTATCATGTGTATCCGGCGACCGCGGATTAACATCAAAAAAGTTTGGGAATTGCAATTCTGCAGTTTTCGGCCGAGTGGCCGCCTACAGGTGAGCATAGGTGCCACAAACGTAGTTCCGCTCCACCTACCTAATTATGAATAGGAAGTAACGTGGGAACGAAGAGACAAATTACCAGAGCAGATTCTGTGCGACCTACGTACAGGTATCTTGAAGTAAAACTTATCGGTTTGCGAATCCAGCTCGTCACACTTTCGCTCTGCTCTTTTCGATATCTTTTCTTTTTTGTCATTCTGAAGTTGATGTAAAATCTATTAATCGAAATTAACAAACGGAAAAGTGTTTTATATTTAATGCTAAATAAGTTTTAAACTTTAGAATATTATCTCAAGATGCGGTTCTTCCTATTCCGTTCGTCCGCGAGTAATATTTGAAATTATCAATTGGAAGAGAAAGTGAGTCCAAATAAAGGACAGGGAATAAAAATTCTCTTTTTTTCAAGTGCCTTAGGAAAAAATGATCCTAAGTAGTGTTAGAATTTAGAGGAAGATTGAAATGAATTCAAAATCCAACATATTTTAGAAAAGTGCGGGTTGGATTTGTGAACAACCTTTTGTGCTGAAGAGACTTGGTAACGTAGAAACCGTTTTTATTTAACATTTAAAATATACACAAGATTTCTCCACTTTATTCAAATTCTTTTGTGAAAATAAAGTTAACAAATATGAAATGAAATTGTCTCCAACCAATTATCTGAAATACCCTAACACGGTGCGAGTGATATCAACAGCAGAAACGTCTTGAAGGAACAAGACAGGTTTGAAACAGTTAATAATGTAAAAAAAAAGAGAAATTGTTGGAGTTTTTTTATTCAGGTCATCTCTCTAGTTGCATAGGCCGAATTGAAACATTCTAACTCAATAATAAATATTTTAGAAGAGTTATATTTCTGTTTCCTTATGATTATTAAAATGTTTAAAATGAGAATTATATATGCCTAATCAATTGGTTTCTGGAAAACGGGTACAAAGGCGTAAGCACCGCGCAGGTAAAAGTGTGAGGCGACGAATTGAATGCGGAATTGCTCGCACTTTAAGAATTGTTCCTTCAGAAACTGTTCCGGTTTTAAAAAACTTCCTGATTTTGAGCGAGCAGTCACTTTCTAGCTCGGTGACAAATGAAGAACCAGAGCAAACTTTCGAAGAATTCTTGCAGTCAATGGAAGAATTAGTCGAGTCTATCAAATAGTTAAAGCTTTAAGAATAAATTAAATTAAAAACTGGGCTTTCAAAACTGGGCCCTAATTTCAATTTAATTATTACCAATTAAAATCAAGATTGAGCTTGCAAAATTAGGCCCTAAATTTGATTCAATTAAATAATTTGACAATTTTATCTATCAATTTGGAGTCTTAATCAGAATAAATTAAATTAAAAACTGGGCTATCAAAGCTGGGCCATCACTTCAGCTAGTTTGTACTGGTGGACCGAAGTTGATGTGATTACTTTGTAATGTCAGGACTTTCAACCACTAGCAGCGGTTCAAAGAAAAGAAAGGACCGAGCTGAAAGAAAAGACGAGAAAGAATTGAATTGGCTAAATTGGGAGATAAAAAAATTGAAGAATCTAAGAAAGCGCAAGAGTTAAAAATGCAAGGTACCCATTCAGAAAACCCATTCGCAGGTTTTTCAAAATATTTTGAATCAGTGTTGCAAAAAGCTGAGCAACGGATTAATGGTTGATTAATGCAAAATTTGAGGGCTGAGGTGTGACATTTACGGATCGTTTAAATGCCTCCTCAAGGTTTTGAACCAATAGCTATACCAATATTTCAAAAACCCTCGGGTATTACACTTCATTCGCAGTTTTTTGCCGTAGAGGTAATATCCGCCTAACATTTTATTGGGAAGGCTCACTTATGTATATTCCGGAAAGTGAATTAAATGTAAAATTTCAAAGACATCAGACCATTGTGCATGAACTTGGGTCATTGACAGTTGAATCTCTAAGTACAGTACTAATAAGGGTAGATGACCAGTTATTGAGTGTGAGGTCATCTTCAATACAATTCCCATAGAACACCCTGTGGTTGAAGAAATACTTGTCATGGATGCCATCGAGCGTTTGGGCATTGATTAGGAACGTTGTTTTATCTGATTTTTCTACTTTCACTCTGTGTAATAAGGTGGAGAAAGTACACATATGACATTTATACAATTATTATAAATTTGACTATGTGGGATAAATCCGTAGCTTTAACATGGAGAATAAAGAAGGGGGTGACTTAGTTCGCGGTGATGAGCAGGTCGAAACGGAAAATCCTAACATTAACACCGAAGGGGTACGCTTGCCTAATCGTGAGACGCGGTCCGATTTCAACGCGTCATCTGTAGCAGAAATTTATAGTTCACGGGCGGATATTGGTTTCCAACCAAGTACTCGACCTACACGCCAGGTACCAGTACCAAATGCAGACCCAAATGAGCGACACGATAATGCGGCGATGCTTGTTGCTCAATCCATTGCAAGTTCCTTGGCCATTCAAAAGGCTGGCTCTCGTATCCCTTAATTTGATGGTAGGAACATCGCAATTTGAGATTTCATACAAGACACAGTTAATGCGGCTTCTCACGTCCCGGTTTCTATCGAATCATCTTTAATTGCATCGGTGTTAGGAAAACTCTCGGGTCCAGCTCGCGAGTGTACGCGAAACAAAACATTTGAACACATAACAGACTTTATTCGATTTATTTGAGGAGCGCTTTGCACCAGGCAGGCCCTTCGAGTACTATTTTGACGAAATCTACCATTTGATAATGAAAAAACGTGAAAGTATGAACGAGTATTATGACCGTTTACATTCTTATCTTGGGGTTGCAATGGCTTCCTCAGAGGCTGTGTACACACATGTTATAGCAGTAAATACCATGGTCTCAGTGCATAGAGTGGCTCTGCGGGCGTTCATTAGGGGTTTACCAGATGATTTGTCTGCGAGCGTAGACGCTAGAGACCCAAAAACAATAAATGACGCTTTCGAATTCGCAAAGAATGCGGATGAGAGGAGAAATGCAATCGGCCTCTCCTCCCACAATTCTTATCGTGTAAATCATCAATCACGACGGGATGATTATCAACGAAGGGAGATTGACTCTTATAATGATCCCCGTACGAATCATCATCCCGCAGAGGAGTTGAAGTTGTACGATTATTATGAGTCCAAAAGAAGGTATTCAAATGATTCTGGTCGTGGTCATAATTCCCCGAACAACTATCGTTCTCCAGAACGATCGTACAATCAAGGATGTCATTATAATAATCACTATTCTCAAGAACGCGGGAGATCTCTGAGTCCAATGTATTCACGTGATAGCAGAGGAAGTAACTCTGTTGTCACTGGAATACTACGTAGACCAGGACCTGAATCTCAGCATCAAACCAAATCTAGGAGTAGCTCAAAAAATTATCAGTCAGGTGATCAGCTAGGAACCCTCCGGCGCATGACAACGCCTATCCAGCCCAAGCAGGGGGTTATGATATATCGCCGCGATGCTATTCACCTGGTCAAACAAATAGACAGGAAGCTTCAAACTCCGAACTTTCTCGACGGAAGGGCGTGACGTCGAGCCAACCAAACCAAGAGCGCCCCACTGCAGTTCGATTTTTGGAGAACCAGTAGCCCATTATATCAGTGCGAATGTGACTGAATCATAGTTATTAAATTGGATGTTCCAAACTTGTCCTGTGGTTACGGGAAGTTTCTTGTAAACACTGGTGCTGATGTAAATCTGGTCAAGATATCATCTCTTGACAAGTATACACCTGTCTGTAAGAAGGAGATTTTCATCATAACTGGTGTCACTCTAAACCGAACGTATACTTTGAGAATTTGTGATTGAGAAATAGAAGGAAAATTTAGAAAATTCCATGTCAGGAATAATTTCCCTATTTCCGTACAGGGTATCTTGGGACGCCCCTTTTTAAGAGAGGAAAGATCTTGGCGAAGCTATAGTTTCCAACAAGAATGGTGTTTGCCAAATTTTAGCAGTAAATATAAGAGAAGATGATGTTGAAATTGATATCCCTCCTCAATAGCTGTTTCCATTCGAATGCGGAGATTTTTCTAATGGAAGTAGTTCAAATTATTAATCTGATGAAACAGTAGTGGAAGCTAGAGTCGAAGAAGCTCTCAAAAAGGTTCCATTGGAGCATCTTAATCCAGAGGAACTGAAATATGTTCAAAAATGGATTAAGAGCGGTAATGACTGTTTTATGCTATCCACCGACAAGCTACCCTCTACGCATTTAGTGAAACATCGTATTTCAACCATTGATAACACTGTTATTAATATCAAGCAATATCGATGACCTCAAGTACAAGAAGCGCTAATGGATGATCACGTAGCTAAATTACTTGAAAATTATATTATCACGGAGCCAAAGTCACCATACAGTTCTCCTTCTCTAATTGTGCGAAAGAAGCTCGATTCTTCAGGAAAAGTAAAATGGCAAATCGTCACCGACTTCCGCGCTTTGAATGATAAGACTGTAGGGGATGCGTATCCCCTACCCAATATAACTGACATTTTAGATGGTCTTGGACGTGCTCAATATTTTTCATTTCTGGATTTAGCCTCAGGTTATTACCAGATTGAAATTGATCCAGCAGACCAACCGAAAACAGCTTTTTCAGTAGGAAGGGGTCTTTATCAATACAAACGGATGCCCATGGGTATAAAGAATGCCCCTGTCACTTTCCAATGCCTGGTGGATCAGGTTCTTTCAGGAATGCAAGGTACCGAATTATTCGTGTACCTTGATGATATTGTTATCTTTTCTCAAAATTTAGAAGAACACGACAAAATAATTGAAAGGTTATATTCTCGTCTTAGAGCGGCTAATCTTGTTCTCCAATCTGAGAAATGCGAGTTTTCGTGAACTGAAGTATCATACCTGAGACACATCATCAGTAAGGAAGGAATCAAACTTGATCTTAAAAAGATGAAAGCCCTTAAGAAATTTCCTGTTCTCCGTAATGTATAATTGGTTCGCGAGTTTTTGGGAATGGACGGGTACTACCGCAGATTTGTCAAAAATTTCGCTACGATCGCTAAACCACTTTTCAATTTATTGAGAGGACCAACCTTTTTATTGGGGAATGCTAGAAAGAAAAATTTTTCGCAAACTCAAGAGGACATTATGTCGTAGTCCTATACTACTATATCCTGATTTTGAGAAAACTTTTCGCGTAACCACAGACGCTCCGGATATGTCAGTCGGGGCTGTATTGACTCAGATAAAGGATGGAATAGACCTGTCTGATGCTTTTTATTCCAGAGTCCTTAACGGTTATGAATGTGCTTACGACAAAACCGAGCGTGAATGTTTGGCCGTGATTTACTCTCTCGAAAACTTCCGCCCCTACCTTTATGGTAGAAGGTTCGTGCTGTCTTGTGATCATGAACCATCGCGCTGGATTCATGTAACTAAAGCACCAGTCGGAAGACTTTCAAAATGGTATACGCAACTCAAGGAGTACTAATAAGACTTTCAGTGCAAGCCAGGAAAAATGAATCGCTGGTTACCAGGCATATTCTCTAACCCAGTTATCGATAGTGGAACTCCTGACTCTAGTGACGATAAAACATCGCCTGAAGAAGTCCCTGATCCACTAGAGCAGGACACGGGAAAATGTTTAAATCAAACAAATTTTCCCTCACATCTGCTCGTTGGGAATAAGAGCTTATCCTTTGATTACTCGAGACAGAGCTGTAAACAAGCAGCCAAAGAAGGTATTGAACAAAGCCTTTCTAAAAGAAGAGAACAGTTTCCTTCAGGTCCTACTAGTAAAACTGCGGTTAAAACTTCGGGTTCTTCTATACTCAAGAAAGCAACTTCGAGTGGATCCGCACACACTTCCACTCCTACGAGACTACCTGCTCCTAAAAAGGGTAGCTCGTCACATGGTTTAAGTTCGGGTGTCTCTGTTGATCCCAAGAAGATTATATTAGTTGAAGTGAGACCTTTGATCCCTGAACAGAAAAAACGTGGACAGCCGCGGGCTCGAAGAGTAAAACCCCCCAAATTAATTTCGTAGAGAAACCGGAATTAGATGCGAGCACTGTAACAAGTAGACTACAAACAACAAATGATTCAATTCGAAAACAATTCGGTGAATCTTAAACACCCGGTTATGACTCCGAGTATTATAAATCTGAATCAATATCAGGTAAATCCATTGTGGCCGAGCCTGAGTCCGAAGAATCTTCTGTTGACACGGACTCGGATCCTGTGGTTCCGAGGTGGAGGTTTAGCATGCTACCTACTCTTGATATCCCGGTAGCAAAAAAAAAAAATAAATAAATAAATAAAAGCCCTCCAAAAAGTATTCCTTTGGATCCATCATATGTGCCACAAAATGACACAATGGTGAATAACTTTTTGGAAACCACCGGTGCCAGTTCTCAAGAAAACCATTTCAATGCCGATGATATCTTGGTTAATATCAGTCCCACGCCCAACACTAGTGAAGGTGAAACCTCTGATCAAGGTTGCGAATCCAAGAATGTCGATCGTGTTTTCTCTCTTTATATATGTACTGAGATGTGCTCTAATGACTTCTGGACGAGGAATATGAAAATTCTTCAGTAAAAAGCATAACAGTTCAACTGAAACACCAATGGTAACGGTAAAAATAAATAAAACCAAACCAACACCTTAATGCAGAACTGCAAATGAAAACGAAAAAACCCACGGAAATGCCAGAATCACTTTCAATAGAAATGAAAACAATGAACCAGGTCCACAACACAAAGGTCACATTAGAAACTTTGCGACGAGGCGTGCCGCCTCAGGACATCAATGTGGCATAAGTGTTTTGCAGTGCAGTAAAGTGATTCTTCTTTTTCGAAATAAAAAAAGTCTGAGAAATAACATTTCTGAAATTTTCTCGTCATATACTGCGGTGACAAGATATGTCTATGTTTAGTAATTAGGAGCTAAAATTAACTTTCAAGGAATGAAGACGATGCCACCACATGTAAGGTTGCATAGTCATTGAAGCGCCGTATGTGGTTATAGCTCTATAGGAAATATTTAATATTACAATTCAAATTATTATCCATAACAAAAATTCAGTTTACAAATATTAGAATTCATTACTTATGTAAGGCTACTGCATAATTAAAGGGCAAAAAAAATGTCAACGCAAGATCGACAATGCTTTGTTAACATTATATTCTCTTACATGTTATATGGGATTCTTTCAACTACAAATAGAAATTTAAGGAATGCAAGAATGAGTTTATTCTCTCCACCTGTATGATTGTCAAGGGGCTACGACGATAAAGGGGGAGGGGGGAATTGTAACGTACAATTTTTGATAATTTAAAATTATTTTTCAGAATGATGTGTAAAGACGTGTGTATCACAGTATGAGCTTTTGTGATTAATGGCCACCCTTCGTGCAAAGATGATCTCGGATTTGTGACTAAAGGATGCAGTTTATACAGACGCTAAATAATTTGATGTTTCTTTGCTAATTGTCTGTTTCTCCATAGCTTTTAAATTACGAATAATGAGAATCACTCATGAACATCGAAATTTTATTGATTGTTTAGTTTTACAAAAACCTTCAAACTGAATATATTAATTTAATCAATTTATCTAAAAGGTACAATTATTGAGAGACAGTAAAAATAAGTACAAATCAACTAATTATATAATTGCAATCGTCGTATTCAACAAAAGTCTCGAAATGAAGGAATGAATATTTCTGTTTGAAAAATTTCTAAGGTTTGGAGAGTAAGAGAATTAGTAAATAAAAAGGTCATCAAGTATCATGTGTATCCGGCGACCGCGAATTAATACCACAAAAGTGTGGGAATTGCAATTTTGCAGTTTTCGGCCGAGTGGTCGCCTACAGGTGAGCATAGGTGCCACAAAAGTAGTTCCGCTCCACCTAATTAATTAAAAATAGGAAGTAACGTGGAAACGAAGAGACAAATTATCAGAGCAGATTCTGTACGACCTACCTACAGGTATCTTGAAGTAAAACTTCTCGGTTCTCAAATCCAGCCCATCACACACATAAACTTGAGAATATTATCTCAAGATGCAGTTTTTCCTATTCCTTTGTCCGCGAGTAATATTTGAAAGTATCAAATCGAAGAGAAAGTGAGTCCAAATAAAGGACAGGGAATAAAAGTTCTCTTTTTTTTGAAGTGCCTTAGGAAAGAATAATCCTAAGTAGTTTTAGAATTTAGAGGAAGATTAGCATGAATTTAAAATCTAACATATTTTAGAAAAGTGCGGGTTGGATTTGTGAACAACCTTGAAGGAATAATACAGGGATCCGACTCTACTACCCGTGTAAATAATGCATGTCAAAAATATCATTATTGTTTTTGAATCGTCAGGGAATGAAGTTACTCAAAACCGTTCGTAACACCACGATGACTGATATCTGGCGGCGAACCCGCGGACCGTTGCGTTGCCGCCACCAGCTGTTAAAACTGTGATATTATTGGTTATTATCTAGATCAAATTGATCGCTTTGTTCGTGCATTTCGCATACAATCCGTGTTTTATGTGCAAAATAGGAAATGTTTTGAAATCAAATACAGGGTGTCCCAGGCTCAAGTGTCCGGATTAATATGGCTGCATAAAAAAAAATTAATTGAAAATTCCTTTTTCGGAAATTAGTTGAAGTTTTAGTTGAGTTATAAAATAATCAAGCTGGACCGATCAGAAGCGCGGTATAAGCAGTCGTGCGGGCATGAGCGGGAGTCCAACTCCGTGTTGGTGACCACCGGTTCTGCCGTCGACATCCCCACCCACGGCTCGCTTGCATGCAATACACAGCGCGCCGCGACGGGGAGAGAGTGCGCGTTAGTGCGGTCGAACTTTTGAGTGAAAAATAAAGATCTCCACGATCACGGACGGAAAGGGGAAGTTTAATTATTTTAAAAAATTAACGAAACAACCCTTGCACGAGTAGTTGGCACTCGTACTGGTGCACTTACAAAACCTTACAAGTTCAAAAATGATTATATTTGATTGCGCGACGAATATTTTCAGAGGGTTACCCTGAGCGGGCTGCTTTTGTTACAGCAACAAAAAACAACGACCAAAGTGAAATTAGTCTGAAATCATTTTTCGTGGTCGTATTTAATTTCCCCTGTTGTACTTAGGGAAATGTAGTTATTTCGAAGAGTAATAAGAACATACTCACATATTTAGTAACGCAATTTTTCAATAGATGCGTTTGGAACCCGCCTAAGAAAGCGTCCCCACAAGAATACTTACGTAAACTTAATTTCAGGGGTGTTAGACATTTTCGTTTATTCCTACTCAAGAAGATCGACCAATTTTTCAAATAATGAAAGTTTTTATCCCCAATGATTTTTGGATTATCTCAATATACTAGGGATTGATGTTCTAACATCCACCCAATAACACTTTTGCAGTCATACGTATCTAAATTTGCCTCGAGGAGTGTTACACATTTTTGTTCATCCTCTACTAAGAAAGATCGTGAAATTTCCGCAGTAAAGTAAGTTGTTGGCCGCACTGATTCTTTAAATAACTCAACAAACAGAGAAATAATGTTCTCACATCTCCATAAAAGCATCCTCGCAGGGACATAGATTGACGCGAAATTTTGTCGATCTTTCTTGGGAGATGGACAAAAATTTCTAATACCCCTCAAAGTAAATTCAAAGCAGTGTCACTGCAAGGGTGCTTTTCTAATAATGTTAAAATATTATTCCCGGCTTATTGAGTTGATGAAAAAATCAGTGAGGCCAACAACTTTCATCAATTCGGAAATTTTTCGAGCATTCTTAGTAGGGGATACGTAAAATTTTTTAAGACCCTTAAACTAAATTTATATCAGTTTCACTGCGAGGTTGGTTTGCTAAGGATGTGAGAAAATCATCCCTCTGTTCATTGACTTGTTAAAAAAATCAGTGCGGCCAACAACTTACATTACTGCGGAAATTTTTCGATCTTTCTTTGTAGAGGATGAACAAAAATCTATAACACCCCACAATGCAAATTCAGATGTGTTTTACTGCAAAGGAAATTTTCTGGAGATGTGGTAAAATCATCCCCCTGTTTATTGAGTTGTTAAAAAATCAGCGCGGCCAACAACTTACATACTGCGGAAATTTTTCGATCTTAGTAGGGGATGAACAAAAATTCATAACACCCCTTAAAGTAAATTTAGATCCGTGTCACTGTGAGGGTGGTTTCCCGAGGATGTGAGGGAGTCGTCCTTCTATTCATTGAGTTTTTAAAAATATCAGTGAGGCCAACAACATAGATTACTGCGGAAATTTATCGATCTTTCTTAGTAGGGGACGAACAAAAATTTACGACACCCCACAAAGTAAATTCAGATGTGTGTCACTACGAGGGTGGTCTTCTGTGGATCTGAAAATATCACCCCTTGGATTATTAAGTTGAGAACAAATAATAAGGGCCAACAACTGTCACCACTGCGAAAATTTTCCGATCTTTTTTAGTAGGGGATAAACAAAAAGTTATAACACCCCTCAAAGTAAATTTTGATCCATCTCACTGTGAGGGTGGCTTTTTGGGGATGTGTGAAAATCACCCCTCTCTTTATTGAGTCGTTGAAAAAATCAGTGGGGCCAACAGCTTATATTACTGCGAAAATTTGTCGATCTTTCTTGGTAGGGGATGAAAAAAATTTCAGCACCCTTTAAACTGAATTCAGATCCATGTCACTGCGACGATGGTTTTCTGTGGATGTGAGAACATCATTTCTTTGTTTGCTGAGTTGTTGAAAAAATCAGTGCGGCTAACAACTTACACTACTGCGACAAATGTTTAATCTTTCTTTGTAGGGGATGAGCAAAAAGTTATAGCACCCCTGAAATAAATATAGATTCGTGTCACTATGAGGGTGGTTTTCTGAGGATGTGAGGAAATCATCTCTGTTCATTGAGTTGTTAAAAAAGTCAGTGGGGACAACAACTTACATTACTAAGGAAATTTTCTGATATTTTTTGGTAGGGGATGAACAAAAATGTGTAACACCCCTCGAGGTAAATTTAGATCCGAATGACTGCAAAAGTGTTGTTGGGTAGATGTTAGAATATCAATCCCTAGTACATTGAGATAATCCAAAAATCAGTGGGACCAACAACATTTATGATTTAAAAAATTGGTCGATCTTCCTGAGTAGCAATAAACGAACATTTCTGACACCCCTGAAATTTAGTTTACGTGAGTATTCTTGTGGGGACGGTTTCTTAGGCATGTTCCAAACACATCTCTTGAAAAATTTGGTTACTAAATGAATGAGTATGTTCTTATTATTGTTCTAAATAACTGAATTTCCCTGAGTACAATAGGGGAAATTAAAATACGACCATGAGAAATTATTTCAGAGTAATTTTATTTTGATCGTTGTTTTTTGTTGCCGTAACAAAAGCAACCCTCTAGAAATATTCATTGCGCAATTCTCTATAGTCATTTTTGAACTTGTAAGGTTTTGTAAGTGCACCAGTACGAATGCCAACTATTCGTGCAAGGGTTGTTCCGTTTCTTTTTTAAATAATTAAACTTCCCCTCTTTGTCCGTGGTCGTGGAGGACTTTATTTTTTACTCTAAAGTTCAACCGGACCAACGCGCACTCTCTCCCCGTCGCGGCGCGCTGTGTATTGCATGCAAGCGAGCTCCGTGGTAGGGATGTTGACGTCAGAACCGATGGTCACCAACACGGAGTTGGACTCCCGCTCATGCCCGCACGACTGCTTATACCGCGCTCCTGATCGGTCCAGCTTAATTATTTCATAACTCAACTCAAATTTTAATTTATTCTTGAAAAAGAATTTTTGATTAATTTTTTGTTTTTGATGCATCCATATTAATCCGGATACTTGAATCCGGGACACCCTGTATAGGTAATTTTTTTGTTTTTTAATGCACAAAAAAATCTAAAAAAATTTCATAGTCTTAGCACTGACCGTCTGCAAGCTACATGACAGAGAAAGTATCTCTTTCTGTAAAGCAGAAATAAGTTTACCGTCGGGAATTCGCTGGAATTTTGATAAATAACGCAGCCACACAAAAAAAGTCTGGCACTTTTGACGAGACACATGTATTCCTATGTATTTTGAGTCGCTGAATCCGAATCTAAGGTCAAAATTGCACCTTTCACGACTGTGTCTCGACATAACCTCAAAAAATTGTATTTGTGAGTATATGATGGTGGAACATGGTTTTATCATAGATTTCAAGCTGCTGAATTCATATATAGTATCAGTTCAGTGATATAACTAGAAAATCTGGACCATAACCTTGAAACAAAATTGTCTGAGCGGTGCTTTGCAGGACAAAATTAGATTTGTGAACTTCCAGGCCTTGAATCCGATACGTAAGTCAAGTTAGCGTTTGTTTTGCATGAATGTACTCCCTGAATCAAAATCAGTGGATTCGCACTTATTCCTCAGTAAGACACTTTTCACTGATGAATCAGTGGAATTTCTAGCCGTTGATTAGATAGTCCCTAGATGACGTGGCTTTTATCTATAGTTCTGCATACCGCTGACTTTCGATGGAAGAACAGCTATTTGTTCTTATTATAATGCACTTTTTTAGATTCGAAAGATCTTTGCGGCATTTTTCTTTTGTTCTGAGGCAAATCTCTTTTTAACATTCAACAGTAGTCCGCCATCATATTTTTATCCCATCTACCTTGATGTCTTTGTTCCATCACTTTGATATCTTGGTGGAACCTTTCGCCCTGTTATTCACTGTAGTCCCCAAGGTTTTCAGGGAAGTGTTCAACATGAGAATCCATGAAATGCAGCTTCAAACTCATTAAACATTTCAATTTTTTGAAACAGACGACCATTCTCGAGACCTGTACCTGTTTTTTTTATTCTGCGCTTTTAACGTTTCCCAGAAATTGTTCAACGGCTCTTTTGTAATCAAGCCATGCTTTCTTCTCAGTCAAAGTCATTTTAGTAACAAAAACGTCGTCTTTCAACATTTTTCGAACTTGAGGTCCATCGAATATTCCTTCTTTTAACTTAGCATCGGACAATTGGGGAAACTGAGACATTATATACTGAAAACATTGT
>JAUMHM010000089.1:6305302-6336306 GCA_032362435.1 Melikaiella ostensackeni | reverse complement strand
GAATCATATAATATAAAACAATGATTATGGTAGACGCGTTAGTTGTGGCCGCTGTACTCATGGAGCTATTCACTGAAAAATTTAGAGATTTTCAGTAAACATGCGATTGAAAAGTTGAAAACTGTTGTGTGAATTCACTAACAATTCAAAATGACGCTTGTTTCAAATTTACTTTTTTATTTAAGATTTTTTGAAAGTTACCTTGGAATGGCCGTCTCAAAAATGCTTATGGTGGCCCAAAACTGGTGTGTCTATCTTACCTTGATTAAAAGGCATGAAGTTGCGCATTTTTGACAGAAAAAAAAGAATGAAAGCTATAATAATTATGTAGATAGTCAAATGACGATTCAAAAAGAAATTGCTTCTAAAATAATCGAATAAAAGTGAAAGTACCCTTATGAAGTAAGTCTTAAGTCTTTTTAAAAAAGTATTCAAAATTTTTTAATTACTGGAAACATTGAAAATATAGAACTTCAACATCTTTCAATTTCGAAGAGTCTCGAGTGGCCACCCTAGAATCTGTCGTAGGCGAAAAATTTTGCTGTGTAACACTTTATTATATCTTGTGTCGTTTTTTCAAAAAATTAATTTGTTAATTTTCAATGTTATTTTCAAGATCAAAACAAATACTACGCGTCTCATCAAGAAAATATTCGAAGCAAATTTTTAGATATAATTTTGTTATTCAACATTTTATTGTATCTTGTGCCGCTTTCCTAAAAATTTAATTTCCTTATTGTTAATGTTATTTTTTAAGATTAAAGCAAAAACTGCGCGTCCCATTAAGAAATAGATAGTGACAAATATGTGGATCTCTTTGTGTGAACAATTATTGTTCATTATTTTCTTTCGTATCTTGCGTAGTTTGTCCGCGAAATGAAATTTTTTATGTTTAGTATTTTTTAACGCAGAACCGTTGGTAAAAATAGCTGGTTAACGAACTTGACCTTTATTTTGGTCCCTAAAAGTAAGAATATAGAACTTCGACAACTGACAAATTCAAAGAATCTCGAGTGGCCACCCTGGGAACTGTTTTAGGCAAGAGAATTTGGTCGTTAAACATTTTATTGTTTCTTGTGTCGCTTTTTCATGAACTAAAACTTTTTTCTAATGTTATTTTTCACGATTAAAACAACAATTATGCATTTTGTCAAAAAATGGTCAGGTAGAATTTTTCAGAATTTTTTTATGTGCATAATTTTGACGCGTAACATTTTATTGTATTTTGTGTCGTATTTCCGAAAAGGTACTCCTTTATTTTTAGTGTTATTTCTTATGATTAGAACAAAAAGTATGCATTATATCAAGAAATGATCGTAAGAAATAATTTTTTTTTTGAAACATTTTTTTGTATCTTGTGTCGCTTTTCCAAAAATTATTATTTTTTTATTCATAGTCTCATTTTTCACGATTAAAACGAAAAAGACGCGCTTCATAAAAAAATCGTCAGAAAGAAATTTGTAGATCTCTCTTATGTGAATAATTTTGTTATTGCACATGTAATTGTATCTTGTGTCGTTTTTCTAAAGACTCAATTTTTTTATTTTAAATTTAATTTTTCACGATTCAAACAAAAACCACGCGTCTCATCAATAATAAGTCAAAAACAAATTTGTAGATCTTTTTTGAATAAATAATTTTTATATGTCAATTTTTTCTTATCTTTCATATTTTTACCACAAAATAGGATTTTTGATCTTTTGGTTGTTTTCCGGTGGTTAAAACCAGAACCTTTGGACAAAATAGGCGTGTTAACAAACTTGACCTTTCTCTTTGGTCCCTCATAATGTATGCTAATGCACGATCCAATTCGATTAGTCTTTCAAGAATTATCCGGTATACAGAAGACAATAACGACGACAACAGACAGATACCAACGTGAAACCTATTTTTTCGGATTCAGGGAGTATTGAAACATAAAAATTTAATGAAATCCGAGAAAGTCAATTTGCACATAAAAGCAATACCTTCTCATTGAGACAGAATGTAAAAAACAAGCTACGCTTCTCACCAAAAAATAATGACAGGAAAGTTTACAGGTCTTCGTAAAAGCAACAATTTTGATATCTCATTTTTTTATTGTATCTCGCGTTATTTGGCTCAGAATTTGAACTTTCGATTTTTTAGGAAACTTAAAAAAGTTGTTATGACAATCTTGTAGGGTTTTTAAAAAGCAACTTTTCTATTTTCTCGACTTTTTTTCATATCGTGCATTGTTTGGCTTAAAATTTTCATTTCCGTTTCTTTCTTCGAATTTTGAAAATATTACAACTTCCATAATTTTTTTTTATCGAAGAAAGTCATTGAGATAAATTGTTCGACTTCCTAAGTACCACAAATAGTCGTACATTTAATTTTCAAATCTTGAAAAAAAAGTCTCAAAAATTTTGAAAATGCTTTAATTTTTCGAATTTTTACCCAAACATAACGAACGTATATATATATATATATATATATATATATATATATCACGACAAACTTGACTTTCAGTTTTCGATACTGAAAGAGTGTACCCAAGGCCGATCCAATAGATTCATTCTTTCAAAAGTAACCGTGTTCACATACACACACACCAAGTTCGTATAACTGAAGATATATATCATACGACTATGAGTAAATTGAAACGCTATTGTTTTGAAAATTACTCATTCTCATTAGAAGGTCAGTTGCGTAGATAAACATATTTCCTTCTTTTCTGAGGATTGATTTTTTTAACATCCTCAACTAGGACTTTAACAAATGGTTCACTCCTAATCGCTAAAAATTTGAAATTCATCGACCTTAAACACTTTCAAAGTGAAATCGTTTAACTTCAAAGATTTAATGCGGAATACTTCAATTTGGAAAATCTGTTTACATTCCGAATATTACACAGATTCCATTTTATTAGAAGTATCAAATTTTCAAAAAGAGATGATTATTTGCATTATTAATAAATATTAACACGAAAGCCAAACGGCCCTTGGCCTGCATGAATATGGATATGATTGGTAGGATCCCTATAAATGAGCTCTCTGATGAATGGGCATGAATGATTTCAGTATGATAGAAGGGTGAAAGAGCCTAGCTAACGCGGGCATTGCTGGATCGGTAGGTCGAGGGCCTTTCCGAACCATCCCCAATCTGGAATCGAGAGGGGAATGGCCAATGGCTTATAGTGCGACTAAGAAACAGCTCTCCGGTAGTATGGTTGCCTGCGATCGGATATTCGTTAAGTGTTTCAGTCAATGTGCCCAGCCCCCGAAGCCAGAAGTGTGAGTGACCGTGTCCCTGATACTTTGGCACCCAGGGGTATGAAGGGTTCATAGCGGTCTCTCGGGGACACCGGACGATTTTCCCGAGTATTTAGTCTTACGCTTGGATAAGGGACTCTGCAAGGACGGACCTTTCATTTCCCTACCTTCTCGTGGGACTGAAAATGTATTCCGGAAAAAACAAAAATTAAGAGGAGGAAGGAGGAAGGGAAGTGGCGGAGGGTGGAAAGGGTTTGGGCCCGAATAGGTCTACTCGATCTGTCTGTCCAGCTAGCAAAACTCACGCGGCGGCTGTTCCCGGCTCTCTTGGGAGCTGAGGGATCGATGGCCCCCTGAATGAGGCTATGGAGGCGGGAGCGACAAACAAGTCCCGCCCCACCAAATTAGGAAAGGCATTAACGGTTCTCTGAAAAGAAAACTGAGGAGGTCAGCGCAGCAGGGTGGAAGAGTGGCTGCGGATGCTGGGACATTGACAGGTACAATGCTGACAACCACCAAGGAAGCCCTAAAGAGAAGGAAAGGCTCAAGAGACACTCCACAAAGGGACGGTGGAGGGGGGACTGAGCCTACAAAAAGGCATAAGTCAGTTCAGCTGAGGGCGAACATGGAGTCGTCGGGGGTGGAATGACAACTGCCCAGAGGATTGAATCTGTGACGATGATGGTGTCAGCAGCAATCTACCTGGACTAGATGCTCGCTGCGGAGCCGTTTGAGCTCTTTAGAGAGGCCACCTGGAGAGCGCTCGGAAGAGTGTCCTTAAATCAATGACCGAAATTTGGGACCCCCTTCTGTAGGGGAGGAGTCTGCGACGAATATGGATTCATCGCAGCTGAACCAGGGGCTAAAGCCTAACTGCAAAATACAGTAGCCGAGACAAGGCCCTCGGTAGGTTCAGACCTTTCCAGGTGGGGCTAAGTTGCTTCGCAGGATGTTGAGGGCTACGGCGAGGATCTCAGACAAACTGAACGATCCATTTGTGGACCCTCGGAGTTCGGAGATTCAACCTCTCACTAAAGACATCGTCCTGGCAAATCGTCAGGCACGACTGGCCTTAGGAAGAAAGCACAACGGGAGGTCTTGAACGACTCCTAATTCTTCAAATTCCTAAGTCCCAGACGAGGGTTCATGCGGTCTCCAACAACAGACCCTTCTACTGCCTTGGCCAGGTCAACATAAGGGTTGCCGGTCAGGGACAGGAGGAGCCTGTTAAGGCAGAGGAGAATCGAGGGCAGAAGTAAATAGCTGCTTTCGGTCTAACCATTACCTAGATCAACTTGTATGACAGCAAAGGCGCCCCTGCGGTTGTGCAGAGGGATATGGCTGTAAGGGATGCAGGTATCGCACTAACTCAAGAACCTTGGTTACTTGCAGATGAGATGAGGGACTTGAGAAGCGGGGCTGGTTTTTGTTACAGGGAACCCAAAGCGTCTAAACCAAAGGCCTGCATCCTGGTGAAAGAAGTCAACGTGGTTCCGCTGATAGAACTGTGTAAGAGGAACCTGATGGTGACATCTACAGAGGTTAGAGGAATCGAGAAGCTAGTTAAAGGATCGTTCGACTTTCCGTATTGGAATATGTGATAACTACTGACTTATATGTTCTCAATACGCCTCGACGATCTAGCTAGGGAAGATGTCATTGACATTGCCCTTTGTATAGATAGTTTGAGAGGTAAAGTAAAGATGCCAAGAGTCTCAAGCGAACCCACACCCTCAGACCATTCACAGATAGAGCTCGAGCTGGAATCTATAGTACCCTCGGGCCCTACAAGTGTCCAAAAGGCAGGAAAGACGCACTGGTGGAACGGAAAACTCGAAAAGCCTCGTAGGAAACTCAGAGAGAGGTTCAGACGTACTAGCAACTGGCAAAATGGTAGAACTATGGACCTCCTTCACGAGAATGAGGAATGAATACGGAGATGCAAAGCGCAAGGCCGAACAAGAAAGCCTTTTGCACAGACATTGAGAAAAGGACAAAAGGCGGCTAGGCTGGACAAGCTGTTCTCTTGAAATCCCGATGCTATTCTTGACACTCTGAAATTGCCTGAAGGTGTATACTTAGGGTCAGACGAGGAGACCCTGGCGCATCTGTTCAAGGAATATTTTCAGGTTCTCATAAGGTCTGGAGGTAAGGAGGCGACATATCAGAGACATCCAAAATCGCCCGAGGCTCAAGTGGGCCCGCAACAGCGGCTCGTCACGATTTTCACCCCTCCTGGGGTCAGGTGGTCCCTGAAGTTTTCCAGCCTATATAAGCCTCCTGGTCGGGATCGCATATATTACATACATGTTGGGCAACATGAACTAACAACGACCAATGGCAATACCACTTTATGTGAAACTGTTGACTCGAAATGCCCGAAAGGAGGCGTTTCATCGCACCAACTGTCACGCCTGGTGGTCGATGAAATGCTCCATCTACTTACAAGACAGGACAATCACGCTATTCGCTACGTGGACGACATACTAGTAATCGTGTGCGGCCTAAATCTGGATGCGCTCTTTGGAGTAATGCAGCAAGCACTGGGGATAGTGTACACCTGGTGCAAAAAGACCGCATTATCGGTCAATCCGAGAAGGGTGGACGTGGGTGTATCCGCCAGACGATACAAGTGGTTGACCACGAGTACAGTAAAAATGGGAGGTCAGCAACTGAAAATCACTAAATGTGCTAAATACCTAGGAGTCATCCTGGATGAAAAACTATCACAGAGTAAGCACCGGGAAAACACGTGCAGAAAGCTCACGGTTATCCTTTGCATTTGTAGGAGAGCTATAGAGAAAATCTGGAGCTCGAAATCAGGGACACTGATGTAGATTCATGTAGCGATCCCGCGACCCAGGCTAGCCTATGCGCAGGGGGTTTGGTGGAGCATGATCAAATTTTCAACTGTAAAATCTCGACTGCGAAAAATCAGAGGACTGATTCTCAGAGGCGTTACTTTTTTCTCGAAGTCGGCACCCACGGTGGCATTGAAAGCACCAACAGGGTTAGAATCCCTCCACTTCACTATTCAGGTCATGACTGCGAAGGCAGCCTGGAGATCAAGTATCGAAACCGGCGGAGGGATCTCGACAAAACTGCGGATCCCAACCGATATCGCGAGTAGGCCGACCTTGAGCATGGTCATGGGGCAGAACGCTCATTCACGCCCTCTTCGACAAGAAGTATCGAGTGAGCCTGTCCACGAGAGAGGAATGGATTAACGGCGAGCCATACTTACCTAGTGATGGGGAAAACTGGTTCACAGATGGCTGCAGAAGCAAGGAGAAAGCAGGAGCCGCTGTCTATCGTAAGAGGAGTGCAATGGGCATCACAATTCCGATGAGGTCCTGAGCCACAGTCCTACAAACTGAAATCATGACCATACTCTAGTGTGCCTATAGAGCACAGGAGTATAGTAATAGAAGAAATATTAGCATTTGCTCAGAAAGCAAAGCAATGTTCACGAAACGTCCGCAAAATTCGTAGTTTTTCAAACGATTGAAACCCGAAACACCTCCTTTCATCAATCTAGCTACCAGTTTGTCATTTTTAAAAATTTGTATACAATCTTTATTTAATTCAGTAGTTCGACAATCCTTCCATGTTCGAAGAAATTTGTTTCCAATTATATTATATACTTGAGTGAATAGTAGACCATTCAAAAAATTACCGGTAATTTTTTGACAATTAAAAGGTTAACTTTAATAGCTTGCAAGTCTTTAGAAAAATATATTATTTTCATGAACGTGACGAGCAGTTTCTCAAGGTCATGCGCAAACGCAAATCATTTTGGGATCTTGCAATGTTCAATAATTTATTGTCTAAATGCGCGAAACTGTTGAGGAGCGAAGCATGGAGATACAATATAAAGCTTCAACTTCATCGTGAACAAAATAATTAAAAATTCTTATTTCTTGCAGAGAAAATTGGCTCAATGTAGAAAACGGTTCACCATGAGAAACTATTTATTGAAAATGTATCACAACTTGTCAAAAATCCATTTTAGAAAATGAAATGTGCAATTCATGAGAAAATCCATTTCCAAAATTTTCTGAAAGATCACCATTTTCCTGAATTTTTCTTTTTCTTTGTTTCATTCGATAGATTAGGAATTCATCCATAAGTTTGAAAAATAAATTCAAATATGTACTCAGTCATAAAGTACAGCATTTATTGATATCGACTTCCTGTTATTCTTATTGGCCAATGACGTACATATTGTGTTGATTTCAAGTGATAACAGCTAGTGTATAGAATTGTAAGGAAGATTTTTTGTGAATTAGCATTTAAAATTGGTCTAGAGGTTATATTTTATTTTATATATATTTCATCATAAGTTTTTAATATTATAAGTATGAAGCTTTTCAAATGATACGCTTGATACTAATAATAATTTAGGAATCATAAAAAAAATATACAAAATGAGTTTTAAAAAAATTCCAGACCCGATTCTCAATTTAAAAAAATATTCTCAACAATTTTTTACTTTGGGTCAATTAAAACCGATAACTTTCGAAAGACCACTAAAGATTTCATTTACGACTGTGTGTAGTATCACAAACTTTTTTCCTGTAAGAAAAAATTCACGAATAATCATTTTATTGCTTTGTTTACATCGTGTTTACGTGCAGTTATGTCAACTTCATATAAAATTTTTTCTTGAGGATGTTAAAATGAAAACTTAAACTAATTTTCAGGTATTTGTGAAGACACCCTTTTATTTTCAGACTGAATTGAATAAACTTTGGGGAATTCACCAACACTTCATACGTTAACTAGATGAAAATGGCAAACTATATGAATAAAATAAGTTATTGTCTTTGGAAAGCACTCTTGAAATTTGAGGAAATAGTTCATTCTCTCATTTATCATAAGATTGAAATCATGCTTCCAAAATTGAAAAATTATATAGGGAATATTTATATGTCCTCTTATAAAAAAGGGATTGTCCAAAAGACTAGCGATCTCTATATTTTTATTGTTTTCAAGTGATAAGGAATAGTGTTATCTTTTAATGTTGAAAATGTGAAACTGTATGATTTGACATTTTGCTTCGATATGTGCTTCGTTTTTATACATGTTATCAGTCAAGGAGATGTGAGAAGCGTATCTAAAAGTATAAGGAACATTCTTGCGCAAAAAATTCGCGAATAATAATTTTATTGCTTTGTTGACATCATGTTTCTGAGTCAAATCTATTAAAAATATTCTTTTGATGTTATTCAAATGAATTCTCAAACTGAATGAGCTTTGAGGAATGTACCAACGCTTTATGCGTGAACTGAATCAAAATGGCAGAATATATAAATAAGATAGTTAACTGCCACTAATTAGTAGATTCGTTGTTTGATAAAATAGCTCATTCTGTTATTTATCGTAAAATTCAAATTATGCTGTCAACAATAAAAATATGATATAGAGAATGATAGATACAGAAATGATAGACATAAATTTTTAAACATGTTGAGACTAATCTAGAATTCTTAGGGATTCAGTATGAAACCTTTGGAATTCTTTATAACACCACTGACATTACGAATAGTTCAATTAAAGTCGTCAATAAAATATTTTCCATAATATCAGCTTCGAAAAAGCTCTCATACAACTCTATATATGTATTTGCATATTTTTTGTAGATTCTTTCACATTAAAAAAAAATCATTAAAATCTGTTTATCATGCTGTAAAGTATATTTAGTACATTTTGAAGACTAGAAAGGGTCAACTCAAATCCAAATTGTGGAATAGGTTCCTTGAAATAATTTGAAATTCCAAAAACAATCCTTCTTTCCATGAATTGGAGCTTTGCTCAAGAATAAGCAACTCGAGCTGGGAAATCAAATTCAAAGTCAATTGAGCATTCTGTAGCTCTATCGTTGTGTGATTATTCATGATAATTACAAAATGTTATGGATATGCTTGAAGAACATTCAAAGATTCTAATATATTTTCGAAAACAGAAGGACAATTATTGCGCGCGTAGAGCACTTAATGTTCCAGTTCTTGAAAAAAACAATATTTTATTCGCGTACACGGTCATGTCGAGCACATTTTCAAGGTCTGGTGCAAACGGTAAAAATTTTATCATTTTGCAATCTGCAAAAAAATTTATTTTCTGAATACATCAAACTATTTAGGAGCAGAGCATAAAAAGCGACAAAAAGTTTTTACTCTAATGTGATTGAAAATGTCTCAAATTATGATTTCCAGAAATTATGTGTTAAACATGAAAAGAATGGTTTATTCTTTATGAAAATCAAAGTCTCAAATTGTTCGTAACACCGCCATGATTTAGTTATTTTCTGAAATTTGTATATATTTTTCGTGTCATTCGATAGCCCGAGAATTCCTCCAACATTTAAAAAATATATATATAATAGAAAATTTGCTAAAAAAGCACAGCAGTTTCCCCCTGGAAGCGACTGCCACCCAGGAAAATGACACTGTCATATGGCCACGCCTCACGCCTATATATATATATGTATATATTTTGTTTGGCTTGGCCCTTCGGTTTGATTCGATTCCATTGGAATCGGATCGGAAGACCTATGGCAGAGCCACCGCACGCGTCCTCAAGTTGCGGATAGAGGGTCCCTGTACCGACGCTTCCTACTAAAACCGGTAACAAAACCGACGACCCTCGCGCGTGCGGGGCTCTGCAAGGATGGATGAACCCTTTCCCTGGCTGCTCGTGGGAACAACCATGAAAACACCAAACCCATTTTTTAGTGCGATTCAAAATGATTGAACGCGCAGAGCAACTGACAATGGGTCCGCAAACAGTGCCGATCGTCTCAGATTTCGGCGTGCTAAAAATATTTTTGATGGAAACACGATGAAGGACCAGCGAGATGATGGACGTGCCAGGTGGACGGATCAACTTAGGAGTGACATGCTGGATTGCTACGATGCCAGCATTATCCCTAGTCGCAAAGGTTACATAACGCACCTACACAATCTATGATGCCAGAGGCACTTGGCGCTTTCCCACCAGTCGCAACAGTTCTTGCGTAAGTGCGTAAAGCACCTCACGTGATCAGGGTACGTGCAAGGAACGCTTTCTCAACCGTTGCAAAAACAAGCCTGAGATGCAGAAAAGGAAGCGATATCAAGAACAACCACGAAAAACGGGCATCCACTGAGAAATGATGTCGATTTTAGGACGAGGAGGAACATTTACATCAAGATTCCTCCTGAGCCGCAAGATCTGGCTGAAGTAGATGCCGCCTTCTTAAAGATCTCTCAGAGGAGATCCACCTCTGGACCATCACTTGTTCAGTTTATGATGCGGCCAGAGCTTAGGCCGATTCAAATCGAAGGGTAAAGCCGACGATGGATCCACCATCAAACATTGAACGAGTCGAAGCTACTGATGATCGAACAGCACATTCTTGACAAAATGCGGGTGTCGTCTAACGCCAGGAGGAGAACATAATACAGGGAGGGATGGGTCAGGGATAATCAACAGTTTCTCGCTGACCCATCGCGCCTCTTCAGCGATCCCCCTGTTTCTGTCAACAATACGCATACTTCCGAGCAGGTAGAAACTTTTTGGAAGGACAGGTATGAAGTTCGACACCCATTGAATGAAGACACTGAGAACATCATGCTTTTCAAGAAGCTGTGCAACAACCTCATAACGTTCGAGGAGCAATGTCTGCCAATTTCTGCCGAAGAGGCGAAGAAAGCACATAGTGGAATGCATATAGAGATTAATATCCCGTGTCGACAGAGAATTTCAATCATACTCTGAGGATTGTCGAAAGAGACACACGAGGGATGAGTATGGACTTTGGATTGGACAATTGTTTAAAGATACATTTAATGCCAAGACGACTTGCTGGCGTCCGCGATGATCTTGAGCTCATGGACAAGAGTGCTATTAGATCTCTTAGCATTGGAGAGACCTTCCTATACCTAGGCGTGCCTAAAAATCGCATTTAGGATATAACATCAGTGAATGAGGCTCTTCGAAGCAGATACAAGCGGCTCTTCCGACAGATTTTGTCTCTCAATCTGTCAGCGTTAAACGAGATATCTGCAACTAACATGCTCGCCATACCGGTTCTACTCTAATCATTTAGGATGGTTCCATAGGTGAGAAACAAGCTCACGGCCGTCGACATCGCCACGAATAAGATCATGCATATGAAGAAGAACTTGGGTATCAACTCGTCCGTTCCACCCTTACAAATCCTTCGCCGTAAGGGCGGGCGCGGACTTCTAGATCTTCAATAGCTTCATAACCGAATCATCCTGTGTACAGCTCACACCATCGTAAATGGAAGAGATCCTTTCCTGGCAATGATCTAGAATCACGAGATAATTGGCAAAGAAGTGTTCCTTTACAAAGCCGTGGAGCAGGCAGCCGAGACCCTGGGCCTGGATCCTAACTTCGAATGTAAGGAAAGTGCATTACTCCATCTGGATGCCTCACTTCTTAAACCCTGGGTGAAGAAAGCAGAGGTCAAGAACTTCCTCGAACAGTTCCACGACAAGTAAATGCACGGAAACTTTCGCAGAAATGTAAGAGATCAGTCCTCGTCGATGGATTTAATGCGTACTTTCCTAAAATAATCCGCACTAAATTCAGGCACAGAGGGTTTCATTTTTGCGTATCACGACGGTCTCAGAACCACCTTGGTATACCGTAGCTGCATCTTACGTCGAGAAGTTCCCAGCGACGCGTGCAGAGCGTGTCATGCACATTCTGAGCACCTATGGCACATACGATTTGGGTGGCCCACTCACGCGGAAACGAAGTATCTCCACAGGCACAATGCGGCCGTGAGAGTCCTTTATTACCATTCTCATCGCTCTTATGATGTTAACCGCGACCCTCTCAGCCGACCGCTCCCATGGAGATAGAATCAACTGTCAGAAACGAGAAGTGCAAAATTTACTGGGACTAAAAATTCTATCTAGTAGGCCGCATTGAACACTTGAGGCTGACATCGTAATCCTTGACTTCGAGAAACGATCTATGTTCGGGATCGAATTCTCGGCTGCGACCGACAGCAACGTCACAGTTAAGGAGAAGAAGAAGAGAGAGATGTATCCAGACTTTGTGAGGAAGCTGCGAGAAATGTAATATATTCCAAAAATATTTGGTTGAAGTGGTGATCCTTGATATCGGTACTCTCGGACGTTCGGAGCCATCACTGGATCGTTATCTCGAAGCCATACTCGCGTTCGAGAAACATGCCAAGGCTCCTGCGAGTTGGATGCAGAGAGCTGTCATTCTTGGCTTTCTCCATGTCCTCAATACACACGGGGGTCTTGCCGGCCCTTTATTGTGATTCCATCGTATCATCTGGTCACCGTTCTCACGGTTGTGAGGCGTGGCCTCAGTTGTAATTCACCACGAGTCCACTGGGAGCCATTGTCGTTTTCCTGCATGACAGTCCCTCCCAGGTTCACCCTGCGGTGGTTGTTTGACCATTGTTGTAAATATATATACAAGAGGCTCCTGGCAGCAATTTCTGCCAGCAAGTTAATAGAAAAGTTGATGGAAAAAGGGGGCTGAGAAACAGGACAGAGAAAACTTTATATTTTTCAATTACTTCACTTTGCATAATAAAGAAGATCAATATCCTAGTATTTTCTTTTTGAAGGTTTCAATGTATTCTTCTGAGCGTCAGGACCACCATGATTTCTTATAATCTCAAACAAACTTTTTCCTAAAATTTATTTGAATAGGATTTAAAATTTTTTAGTTGATCACTTTTTGCATATAAAACATAAAAAGTAGTATGTGATAGAAACTTCTCTGTTTTCCTTTACCATCAGAATCAACTGAGCTTTCACAAGAGCTATAAAACATCCCTTCAACAACTTTTAAGTGTGTAAGGAATGTTTTATGATTTTCAATTTCGTATCGAGGAAAGGGATCAGAGGAAATTCTGGGGACTGAAAAGGGGACAGTAGAAACCCTGTATTTTCCAGTTTCTAAATGGAAAAGGACACTGGGAAAACTCAATATTTTTAAATTTCTTGATCGAAAAAGGGGGCCCTGGAAAGATCAAGTGAATTCTGTATTTTTCAATTTCTAAATGGGAAACGAGGACTAAGGGAGGATGGAGTTAACTCTATCCTTTTAATTTCTGAATGGGTGAGAGGACTGAGAAAACTCTATATTCTTTAATTTTTTCATAGAAAAAGGGGGCTGTGAAAGAATTGAGTAAGCTCTGTATTTTTCAACATCTAGACGGAAAAAGGGGACTGAGGAAGAGACAGAGAAAACTCTATGTTTTTCAATTTCCTCACTTTTCAACGTGAAAAAATTGATATCCTAATCCTTTTGTCTTTTTTTGTATATTTTTCTAAGCATCAGGGCCACCATGATTTGTTATAATCTCAAACAAACTTTTTTTCTGAAATTTATTTGAACAGATTTAAAATTTTCTAATTGATCACCCTTGGCATAAAAAACCTAAAAAGTGGTATCCGATAGAAAATCCTCTCTTTTTTATCATCAGAATCAACTTAGCTTTCACATGAGCCATGAAGGATAAAATACTCTATCCATTTCAATGTCTTCATGAGAAAAGGGGGCTGTGAAAGGATTGAGTAAGCTCTGTATTTTCCAACTCCTAGATGAGAAAAGGGGACTGAGGAAGAGACAGAATAAACTTTATATTTTTTAATTTCTTCACTTGTCATAGTGAGAAAATTTATATCCTAATCTTCTTGTGTTTTTAGTATATTTTTCTGAGCAACAGGACCACCAGGAATCTTTATAATCTCAAACTTTTTTACGAATTTTTTTCTATCAGGATTCAAAATTTTTAAGTTCATCACTTTTTTGAAACAAAAAAATCTAAAAAGTGGTATCCGATAGAAATTTGTCTCTATCTTTTGACAACCAGGACCTCTTGAGCCTTCTCGTCAGCCAAAAAACATCCCTTCAGCACTCAAAAGAGAGCCAGAATTTCTATAATCAGAAATTGTAAACTTTTAAATCTAGGAAAAAGGGGACAGAAAATGTTCTGTATTTTTCAGTCTCTAAATGGTAGAGGGGACTGAGAAAACTCTATATTAATCGATTTTTCATGAGAAAAGGGACCTGAGAAAAGATTGAGTAAGATCTGTATTTTTCAATTTCTAAATAGGAAAAATGGACAGAGAAAGCTCGGCAGACTGAAAGGGGAACAGGAAAAACTCTGTATTTTCCACTTTCTGATTGAGAAAGTGAACCGAAAGAACTCTATATTTTTCAATTCCTTAACTTTTCATAATAAAGAAGATTTATACCCTAGTATAATCCTAGTATATCTTTCTATGTCCTTTAGTGTATTTTTCTGAGCATCAGGACCACCAAAATTTTTTTTAATCTTTAGTAGACTTCTTCCCAATCTTTCAAAATCAGGATTCAACATTTTTTAATTCATCACTTTTAGAAAAAAGAAAAACCTAAAAAGTGATATTCGATGGAAATGAAATTGTAAATTTTTTAATTTATCACTATCTGGAGAAAAAGTGATACTTAATAGATTTTTTTTGTATTCTTCCGATGAACTGGACTCTATAAGCTTTCAGAAAAACCAAGAAGCATCCCAAAAACTCTGATGGGAGAGCCAGAATATTTATAATCAGAAATTACACATTTTTTAATTCTTCACTATTTAAAAAAAACTTAACTAAAAAGTGATACGTGATAGAGCTCTCTCTATATTTTTCCCATAGACTGCACTCCATACTCCCAGTAGTATCGCGGTAAATTACACATATGGCCACGCCTTACAACCGTGAGATAGGCGAAAACATGGTACGATGGAATCACGGTAATGGGAAGATACAGCCCTCGTGAGTCTTAGGACACGGAGCGACCGATGACAAGGACTATCATTTCAACCGAATATTCTCGGTACATTTCCCGCAGCTTCCTTATAAGGTCACTATAACTCTCTCCCTTTTCCTTCTCCTAGACTGTGATGTTGGCGTTAGCCGGAGCCGATAATTCAATCAGGAACATAATTGGTTGCTCTTCGTCAAGGCGTACTCTGTCAATCTCGAGTGTTTGATATGGACTTCTAAAAACCGGTACTGGAAGTTTCAGTGAATTTTGCACATGACTTTCTCGACAATCGACTCTGTCCATCTGGCAGCGAATTGGCAGGACAGGGCCGCGGTTAACACCATAAGAGCGACATAGTTGGTAATAAAGTACTTTTAGAGCCGTATTGAGCCTGTGGAGATACGTAGGACAGGTATTCGGTCACAAAGACAAAAGATAATCAGAAGCCTGTGCCAACCTTTACGGTTTGGGATGTATAAGCGCGAAACGGACGATTTGATATGCAAGCTCTTCTGCATATGCATTATCATACGTGTGGCAATATCGAGGGCGATATCTGTCCAAAGAGTCGCTGGTATCTGCCTCAGAGAGCATCCACTACTAATGTTATATCCTGAATGCGGCTCTCTGGCACGCCTAGATATAGGGGTATAGGTAGGTCTCTCCACTGTCAAGGTGTCTATTAGCGCTCCTGTCAACGAGTTCGGGGTGGTCGCTAACGCTCGCAAGTCGTCCTTGCTTCAAATGAATCTTGACACACTTGTCCAATCCAAAGCTCATACCAATTTTTCGTGTGTACCCCTTGATGATCTTTGGAGCATCATTTAGATGCTGTGTTTTAAAGGCATAGATATTCAATTCATCCATATAAAGTATATGTGTGACCTCACGCTCACAACTATTAGACCCGCCGCAGAGGTACTTATGAGAACTGCACCGTGCAAGAGATAGTGGAAAAAGTGTGATGCAAAAGAGAAAAGGGCTCATGATGTTTCCTAAAAGACGTCCTTGTGGAAGATGGCGCTGTTAATTGTCACACAATGTTTTCTAGACGTGATAGTAAATCCAGTTTTCCAAAGGGACATCAATCTTCTTATGCTTCCCACTATGCGTCGATGAACCTTTAACCTTTCCAACAGACAGATGATAAGTCTATGGGAGGTTGAATTGAAAGCTTTCTGGTAATCAAACCAGGCCATCGACAGACTGCTAATGCAGGCTGCAGCGTCTTCGCAGACGCTTTTGTTGATTAGCAGGTTTTCCGGACAGCCTGCTACGCCTCTCTTCAATCCACGCTGTTCTCAGATCTCTCTCTACACAGGTCCAATAATCCGAACAATCCTATTGTTCGGGATAGCCGTAAAACTCTTATACAGCGTGTTCAGACGAGTAATTGGCCAGGTGATGATGCGTAGACGCAAACTTCTTCCACCAGAAGTTTTTAATATCATCAGATTCGGCAGCGGAGAAGTTTCTCGGACGTAGGCGGATTATATACAGAAACAAGGGGACTCCTGAAGAGGCGCGATATGCTAGCGAGGAACTGTTGATTATCCCTGACCCATCCCTCCCTGTTTTGTGTTCCTTCCTGGCGTCAGGTAACACCCGTATTTTGTCAATTATATGCTGCTTGCTAGTCAGCAGCTTTGACTTGTGTGATGTGTGATGGCAGATCCTTAGTTCGTGGGGGGATCTCTCGGGGGATGCCTGATTTACCCGGTTGGTCTTAATGTCGCTTCCTCTTCTTCGTCTGCAGCCTATTCTTGCAGAGGTTGGAAAAGCGTTCCGCGTATATGTCTATTTGCAAAAGGTTGTTCGAGCGGTTTCGCAACTTCTGTTGCGAAACGTGCAGAAGCTTCGGGTGATTCTGGCACCACAGAGTGTGCAGGCGCGCCAGTTTTCACGGTTATATGTATTTCGATCGGGAGGAACTTAATAAATATGTTTATTTTTATTTGGAAGCTATTGTTTGGAAGGTTTTGCGCTGAGTAGAAAGTATGTATGACAACGATATAAAAAAGGCCAGTTGAGGGGAAATATATGGCTTGGTCATGTAGGCACGATATACAGATGAGTTTCGAAATTCGCTAAGTAATAGCTATGTTTAAGTTTACTTTTTCTTGGTTTTAATCTGAACTATACAAGAAGGGCGTTGCCCATTTAATGTCTTAAACAAATGAATAATCTAGTTTCAATTAGTGGCAATCTACTGATTACTTGCGTTTAAATTTTTATTTCTTATTTGGATATCAATAAACGTGAAAATATAAAGAATGCTTTAAGAATATCCACGCCCCACAACATCTGTGGGGGCCGAAACGTATAGATCTCAATGTAATGATCCTTAGCACTTTAAGCAACGCTGCCAATTTCATAACATATTCGAAAGTTAATAAAATATTGAAATTATCACTGTTTTTGAAATATCATTCAAGAAAAATTTGCTCAATTCATAGTAGCTTATTTGGCGAGAATTTCGTTCTAAACTTTTCCCTTATAATTATAACATGAGTATCATAAACAAGAAATACTCTCTGAAATTACAATTTTTCCCATGAATTACTTTAAGACAAAATTATATTTTGGTATTGGGAAATATTTCTTAATCTTAAAGTTGAATAACAGCACTTTCATGTTTTATTGCATCTGTTTCTTTACGTCATCTATCAAGATGCTATGGCACCTGGATGAGGTGTCCTTCACTGTGTCCAGTGGGAACGACTATCATAATACCAAACCCATTTGTGAATGCGGTTCAAAATGATCGAACCCGCAGGGCATCCGACAATGAGTTGACAAACAGTGCGGATCGCCCTAGAGTTCAGAGTGCTGCAAATGATTTGGATGGAAATACGATGACGGACCGGCGAGATGGTCAGCGTCTTGAGTGGACGGATCGAATCAGAAGTGACTTGATGGATTGCTACGATGCCAGCATTATCCATTGTCGCAGGGGTTACGTGGAGCGCCTGCACAATTTATGATGTTAGAAACACCCAGAGCTTTCGCACGTTTCGCAACAGAGGTTGCGAAACCGCACCGACGATCTCTTGCGAACAGGATATATACGCGGAATACTTGCCCAACCGCTGCAAGATCAAGTCGCAGACAAAGAAGATAATGAGGTATTAAGACCAACCGCGAAAATCAGATATTTCTAGAGGATTACTAAGTCTGGATCATCACTTGCTTAGTTTATGATGCAGCGAGAGCTTTGGCTTAATGTAATCGAAGGGTAAAGTCGACGATAGCTCAAAGGCCAAAAGGCGCTTGCATCAACTGAGCAAAAATATTGGCTAAGCTACACAGAACGCATCCAGTATTCTGTGTGTAATCAACTACGTAACATCTGGTAAGCATTTTATGGTAAGTGTCGAAAAGTTCGCTCACGAACTGAGGATCCACCATCACACATTAAACAAGTCAAAACTGCTGACTATCAAGCAGCGCGTTGACGACAAAATACGAGTGTCATTTGATGCGAAGATGATAATATAGAACAAGAAGGGATGGGTCAGAGAGAATCAACAGTTTCTCGATGCCATCTCGCGTCTCTTTAGCGATCCCTCTGTTTCTGTCAAAAATCAGCCTTAGTTCGAAAACGTGGAGACTTTTTGAAGGGATATTTACGAGGTTCGACAACCATCGCATGAGAACACTGAGAACACTATGCGTTTCAAGGAGCTGTGCAACAACCTCATACCTCTTCGCTTTTGCAACACACTTCTGCCACTATCTCTCTCATTACGCAATTCTCAAGGGTACCTGTGGGGCGGATCTTATAATCGTGTGCATAATGTCATCCATATATTTCATATGAATGACTCGAAGGTCTATGCTTCTGGGACACACAGCGTCTCAAGGATGCTCTAAAAATCGTCGAGGGATACACACGAGGAATTGGTATGAACTTCGGATTGGACAAGTGTGTCAAGTTTCATTTGGAGCAAAGACGACTTGCGAGCGCTAGTGACGACCCTAAAGTCGTGGACAGAAGCGCTATTAGACACCTTGGCGCTGAAGAAATTCACCCATACCTAGGCGTGTCAGAGAGTCTCACTCACGATATAACATCAGTGAAAGAGGCTCTCTGAAGCAGACACAAACGTTTTCTTCGCCAGATTTCGTCTTCCAATCTATCGGAGTTGAACAAGCTCTCTGCAACTAAGATGCTTGCCGTTCCGGTGCAACTCTATTCATTTGGTGTGGTTTCATGGATGAAGAACGAGCTCATGACTCTCGATATTGCCACACGTAAGATCATGCATATGCAGATGAGCTTGCATATCGACTCGTCCGTTCCGCGCTTACACATCCCACGCCGTGTAGGCGGACGCGGGCTCCTAAATATTCAGTATCTTTGAGAACGAATCATCTTGGGTACAGCTTACGTCAAGGCAAATGGGAGAGATCCTCTCCTATGAATGGTCAGAAACCACGAAATGATTGGCAAAGGATCGTTTCTTTACAAAGACGCGGAGCAGGCGGCCGAGACTGTGAAGAAGTTTCCATCGGAAACGACGTATCTTTACAGGCACAATGCGGCCATGAGAGTGCGTCATTACGATCTCAATCGCTATTATGGTATTAATCGCGACTCTGCCCTGCCGAAAGCTTCCATGGAGATACAGTCAATAGTCGAGAAAGAGTTTCGAAAAATTTACTGGAACTTCGAGTTCAGGCTACAAGTCCCAATTGTACACTCGAGGCCTGACATCGCACTCCTTGGCAAAGAAAAACGAACGATGTTTGTGATCGGATTCTCGGTTCCAGCTGTCGTCCTCATCACAGTCAAGGAGAAAGAAAAGGGGGAGAGGCATCGCGACCTTTAAAGAAAGCTTCGAGGAGTGTGCAAAGAATATTCGGCTAAAATGATTGTCCTTGTCACCGGTGCTCTCGGAGGTGCGAAACAGTCACTGGTTCATAACCTTGAAACTATACGCGCGTGACAGAAAAATACCAAGGCCATCGTACCATGCGGTCACCCATCTCATGGTTGTGAGGCGCGGCCATAAGAATAATCTACTGCGGTAGCCAGTGTCATTTTCCTGGATAGCATCCGCTCCCGGAAAGACCCTGCGTTGAGTTTTGACTACTTCTTTTAATTGAGACTTTTATATTGAGACTCTCCGATTTTTGAGGTCTACTAATTTTATTTAAATTTGATAATTTGAATTCAAACTTGAACTCAGTATTATAAATATGAAGAAGGGGGATTTTACGGGAGAAGAAATAAAGTTCCAATAACTAATAAAAATCTTTATTTATTCAGAGAGAAACTACCCTACTCCCATCTACATGTATAACCCTAGGCTCAGTCCTCAATAAAAAAATTTAATCAAACTCAATTGTGCTGTTCGACGCCACAATCTATTTGCTCTGTATTTTGCATTCTAATTCGTACTCTAAGTCCGGATAAAGAATTAAATCTATAAGGTAACTGCTCTTTGGCAAGTGATCACATACACACGCCCACACTATTTTAGCAGAACTTGATGATAGCGCTTATAATCAAGTTTTACGTCCTTGAGTAAATATTTTATAATAATTCTTGGAAGAAAACAGGAAATAATTCTATTTGGGCCTTGTGCCTCACGGATCTGCCTCAGAGAGTAGCCCTAGAGGGTAGTGGTATAAATATAACCTGTGAACAAGTTATTCCATCTCAAAAAAATGCAGCTAAATCTTCATAGACTTTACACCGAATAAAAATATAGTTCACTTCGGGCATCTAGAGGAAGTCTATGCTATTTAATAGATAGTCTGAGGATCGCCCTGTCAAGTGGGATTACCGCTTGACAATAGAAGAGCTCGAAGTCAGAGATAGTCTGTGAACAAGGTATTCCACCCCGAGGGCACTTCTAGTGACCCTTGCTATTCGCTGGGCAGTCGCCAACTGCCGCTACACGCCCGCGCTTTACAGACCTGCGCTCTACACCCACGCTCACTCCACTGCCTTTGTTCTTAGCGCGCGTGGGGTCGCGTTGACATGCGCGTTAGCAGTTTGCCCTGTCTATTGGCCGCTTGTGGCTCTGTTTTACGGTTGTCGAGGTTCCCGCCCATTTACAGGGTCCCTTTATAACTCGAGGCATATATATTGTGAAGTGGTATTCGATGTCGCGCCCAACAGCATTAAATTCACGCCCTTTATGATTCAAATTGTTCAAATGTCAATTGAGAATGAATAGCTGGTCGAGCGCGGAACCAATTTACAAACTGTCATCTGACAGGAGCTGTGAGAGGAGGGAGGAAACTGTTGCTCAGAAATAAATCCCTCGAGGCCTAGGAATTTGTATTCCATTTTCACCGAACAGTCATCAGACTGGGGGTCAAGTATTACCTGTCAAATAGAACCAATGACGTCGTCAAAATATTCCTGATGTATTTTTCACTAAGCACACTCTGGGCCGGCTGGCCATGCTGTTAATTACAAGTCACTTACAACACATCATTACTAGGCAGTCGTGGACCAATTTCTCACATTCACGACATTTGAAACTCTCTCGCTCCAGGTGGGAGAAGGAGGTCACTCACTCAATGCACGTGGTAACGTATCATCGTTGCCAGACGCTCATTGTTACACGGCAAAAATATCCGGTGCCGAATCAGTTGATTCGACAAGCTCACACTAGAACGTCGCTGCGCCTCTTCGACATTATTTTGATACCAATGGCGCTCTCTCGTGTTTCGCAGCGAAGTAAGCCCGCCACTGACCATGAGCAATCTAGAGTCGTGGCTAGGACTATGGTGGTGAGTTACTGCAGAACGTTACCATATTAACTTGCCTTGATAGGTGGCTTTGTGTACAGCGGCTACATGATTATTTTATATTGAATCGCGACTAAGGACGATAAGGTGTCAAATCGTATTGAAGCTGTGGGACTGCTATTTTGCATATTAAGTTTTGAGATCGCCCTTTAGGTATAGGATTTGGACTGCCTTGTGGGGGTGAAAATTATTGCTTCTTCGACCAGAACTGAAGTGGAGAATCAACTAATCATGACTAGCTACGAGATAATGGAATCCTGTTGAAATGATTTCAAATAAGATGTTGTCGTAGTGGATCTACGGAATGTACTTATGTCGTATATAATTTAAGATGTGCTCAGGATGTGTCAATACGTCAACTTATTCTGTCTTTTCTACTGAATTTGTTTTTGTATAAGGCGTTGTGCCAAAAATAAATCATTATTTATTTTGTTACCAGTAATAATGGAGCGCCTAATTGAGATTGCCGATATGTCTTTCATCCCTAATTGACTTTTCCCCACCTCGCCCCTCTACGCATTGAGGTAGCCATGGCGTAGCATTTTCTTGAGATTCTTAATGTTAAATTTAAACTTATTTAAAAACTTCAGGACCCCTTTAGTCATTTGAGGATTAGCTATCAGTAAACGGCCTGGTGCCCTTCAGGCTCATATTCAATTTGAATAAATAATTATGACTGGCCCATGCTTTCACAAATAGGCGTTAAGATTTTCTAATTAATAACATTTACATGATACCATACGCAACACAGTGAACAAGTGATGAAAGAGTGTATAGTCGGACGTGCTGTAACTCAAAGTGTTTGACAAGATACATTAACTGTAGTTCTAAGTTTTAGTATATAGATCCAATTTCCTGAAAGAGCGAGAGACGAGACAAAACAGTCTAGCGATTTCACCATGAATGTGCCGATCTATGTGAATCCCGATCGCAAATGTTTATGGGAATGTTTCGGGCGCGGCTATCAGGTGTGTGACGAGTATGCCGGGTGCGGCCGCTTGTCTTAAGTATATAAACTGCAATTCATTCTTAATGTTCGTCTTTGCGTTTCAAGCAGTTGCGCTGTCAATTTAATCTTCAAAGTACGAATCGCTCTGAATAAGTAGCGATACTTTTACATCATTGCAAAATAGTTAACAAGGAATAGATAGTGAACTAAGTCCCTCCGGCTGTGGCTAGGTGCG
The DNA here is from genome assembly GCA_032362435.1 of Melikaiella ostensackeni. Taxonomy (NCBI): domain Eukaryota; kingdom Metazoa; phylum Arthropoda; class Insecta; order Hymenoptera; family Cynipidae; genus Melikaiella; species Melikaiella ostensackeni. The sequence goes on along the minus strand of JAUMHM010000089.1, from coordinate 6,313,319 downwards.
GTCATCGTATGAGTCTTTCCGAGCAAAGTCCGCAGTGTTATACGGTTGTGAAAGAACTTATGAGTGAATTCGATCTGGGTTAAGCATCGTGTATCACTTGACTGGTGAATGGAATAGTTATCGATCTGTTATCGCGCATCCTTAACTCAAGCCAACTAAACTCTGCGTGAGGATCTTGTCATTTTCCTCCGATTATAGAAATGCAAGCGACAACCCCCATATAATTTCTTTCTTGCCCTTTCTGAAGTAGGAAGGCACTGTAAGTTTCAATAACTGTATCATTTTAACTATTGTATACCTCTGCTATTCTCTATTCTACAATAAATCACATATATATCTGAAACAACATCATTTATTTAAAACATTACTCTGACACAATCCCCATAGAATTTCCAGTGACAACGTACCTACAACAAATAATTAGTCAGGTCTTAGCAACCTGACGTAATGAGCAATAAACGTAATGAGTGGCTCGAAAAAAGGCCCTTATTCTTATCAATTATTAAAAATAAATTTGGTTCCCAAGCATCAGTGACATGGGAGTATTATTAATGGACCGGCTTGAATAAAGGGATGGCTCACCACAGAGGGCGGATCTTGTACAGAAAAAGAGTTCTGCACACATGGTGAATTTTTGTACGAGGGGTAGCATGACCCAGAGAGTGGATGTCTGACAGTGGGATGTTTTACCACAGGGGGTGGTTCCATATGAGGGGTTGACTTACCACAGAAAGTGGGTGTCACACATAGGTTGATTCATCGCAGGGGGTTGATTCACCAAGGGGAAGGCAAATTGTTTTCAACGAAATGCTTTTTCGAAATGGGATGACTTGCCACAGGAAGTGGATGTCGTTCAGGGTGGATTAATCACTGAGGGCCAATTCACAAAGAAAAGGGTGAATTATTTGCATGGAGTTGATTTCCTACAGAGCGCTGGAGAATTTTTTCCACAGTAGGTGGATTTTGATCTAATTTCGGGGTGTTGAGGATTTCTCACAGGGTGCTGGAGAAGGCCTTGCACCTGGGCTTGATTTCCTGCTGGGTTTGACACCAGGCCTAAATCCAAGGAGGGGAGAATTGTTCGGGGGAAAGTTCTTGCTCTGAAAAAATGTTTCCAGGTTGGGGATACTCCTCGTAGTTGAACTCCTGTTTTAGAGATCAACGGACACGTATTGGATCGGTAAGTAATCGAGCAGCACTGGGTGCTTATTCGCTCCCAGAAGTAAATGTGATACATTTCTTTGTAGAGATGCGAATGATTACAGATTTTATTTTTTTGTCATGTAATTCAGGAGCTAATTGATCGGGACAGAATACCTGTAATTTATGAGAATCAGATAACTTATCCAAGTTTGGGCGTGAAAGTAAGGTCAGCTTCGAGCTGAGGCTGCTTCCTTATTCTGAAATTAATGATCTAGCTTATGAAATAATAACCAAATAGATTGAACTGAGGGTGGCAATTTATTTACACAAGACATAATTACATTATATGTCACGGCTTATGCGTAAGAGGTTAAGAGATTCAGTTAACATGGCGAGGGGTTATCGCAGCTCGAGGGTCAGGGACGGAGAAGCTTCGTTGGTCGCAGAACACCAGGAAGATCGGGATTAGGATGTTTCTCACTGAAAGAAGGTGTGGAGTGAAGAAGTCAAGGAGATGTGACTGGAGCGATTTTTAGCGCTCGAACTTTGCATCAAGAGGGATCATGAGATTCTGAGTCCTTTTAACATCTTGCATCGTCCTTTTATAAAAGTCTCGCTACATTCACGAACCAATCACGAAAACGACGTGTATTAAAATAATGTTATTTTAGTTGTTTGGCAACGGAGGAAAGTGAAAATCTCGCTGACAGATAAAAATAATAAGAAAAAATGTTTGCTAAATAGTATTCAGCGGACGTGAGAGTCTTTATTCTGTACATTTGGATTTTGATAATTTTTATCTTTTCATAAATTGGTGCCAATAGAATGATTATTAGAAAAATATATAAGAGGATGTGAAAAAGTGTAAAACATTCATAAAAATAGTAAAACTACTAGCTTTTACTGAAAGTGCTATTCTTCCTTTTTGCAGCACGTATCTGTATATAATTTAACAGAAATTTCACTTATGTGGAAATTATGTGCGACTGTAAATGATCAAAGACTGCAAAAACTTTGACAAACAGTACTCTTACTAATTAACATGATTTTGTTTGTACAGTACTTCACTAAGATGCCAAAAATGCAATAAAGTAAGTAAAAAAATCTTCACACGGACTTTTCCGTATTGGAAAACGATTAGTTGCAAACTCTCGAACTTTATAAACTTTGACAGTTAGTACTCCTACTAATTAAGATAATATTTCTTGTAGAATAATCCACTAAATAAAAATACGTTTTCAGATCTTGGGATCTGGTCAAGTTTGTGTAACTAGTATGTGGTATATATCATTCGACTATGGATAGAAAGGAATGCTATCGCTTCGAAAATTGCTCATTTTCAATTAAACGTCAGTTGTGTAGAGAAACACATTTTCTTCTTTTCTAAGGATTGATCTTTTTATAAGCTAACGCTTTTACAATTTGTTAACTTTTGAACGCTTCAATTTTGGAATTCATCAACCTTGAACACTTTCAAATCGAAATTGTTTAACATTGAAAGATTCAATGCGGATTGCGGAACAGTTCTATTTAGAAAATTGGCTTATATTCCGAACATAACATATCACCTATTTCTTTAAAAGTATGAGATTTTCAAAAAGATATGAGTATTTGCATTTATTACGTTCTAAAAGGTGGAAAAGCCCAAATTCAAATACTAAGTAAACTTCTCTGTTTCATATACAGAGCTGAAGGTTCTGGGCTAAGGGAACAGGTAAAAGGTCAAGATCTGGAGGTGAGAATCGCTTAGTAAATGCACACAGTCTATTTTAACACAGTTAGTAAATTACAAAACTGTTGCGGTAAATTAATGTAGAGAAATATTGAATGAAGCATTGGATTTTGAAATGATACTTCAATTAAAGTATTCTGCTGGATTTGTGAACGGAGTTGACGACGCAGTATTTTTCCGGTCTTAACCCTCGAATTGTGTGCTGGAACAGAATCATAATTTATGTATACAAGGGTTAGAGAGGAAGAGAGACACGAAGATAGAGATGAATAAAACAACCTTGGGTTCTTACCAGAGACTCAGTCTGATAGAGATTTTGTAATAGTCTCGTGCCGAGACAACTGTTGACCTGCAGTTGTAGTTGTAATTAGTAGTAGTAACGGAATAGTAGTGGGTTGTTTGGGTTCGTTCGGATGAACCGACGTAATTCTGGATTCGTAACAGGATATAACTCCGAACTTCTGATTTAGGAAAGGTTGAAAAATACTTGAAGGCTTGGGTGGCGAAAGCGCATCAATTTATATCCGCGAGGGTTAATCACCCCTTATAGATAAAATCGACCGCACGAGGATGACCTAAATTTACTCATTATGAGTCACGGCATCTGCATCATTCAGGACAATTCTAATTACGAGCAGAATCTTATTAACTCGCAGGATTTCTGTCACCAAGACCAGTGTCACCTTCAGTTTCAGGCGATAAATAATTTTCTTATTCGAAATGATTTTAACTACGTATTACTATTCGCAACCAAATAATATTTTTTGCATGCCATATAATTCACCGCAATCATTTTTCGAATTTCATTTAACAATTAACAATATATTATTATTTATATAAGGCTTAGTCAATAGTATGTGACTCATTTTGAGTAAATGATAATATCCATTTCAGGTTTAAATATTGCATATAAGGGAAAAAATATAAGAAATTCTGGTAAGAAATCTGGAAAGAAATTCTGAAATCCTGAATCAAAGGTTCTGAATATAACTTTTGGAATAACCGATTGAGAATACAGGGCAAAACTTCTTAAGTGTACAAATCCCAAAGAACGAATTTGTCCGATCAGGCCTAAAGTTTGTCTGAAAGGAGTCCTATTGGATGGCACTTCATACAGAATTTTTTTTTGTTTCGACAAATAATTACAAAAGAAGGGAAGGTTAAATTTTTTTATTTCTGATGATAAGACTTTTCTTCAAACGAAAATAACTTTTTTCCTTCCGCAGAAAACGAAATTTTACTCGACATGTTACTGAAAGAGTTTTTCACGATATTTCTACTAATTATAAATATTTTCATAAATAATTAAAATTCGACCTGCATTTTCGGAAATCAAAAATGAATTTTAGTCTTTCTCAAATTTGAAACCATTTAATATTTGGAAAGTAGTCCAGTCAGAAAACCGAGAATTTTTCCTATAAAATAGCAAAAATCCAGGAAGGCGTTTTCTTTCGTTCTCGAGTAATTGTACGACGAGTAAGCGGATGCTCCGCCGGAGCTGAGGCCGCGCGACCGTTCGCTAGCGTCTTCACGCCGAGGAACCTCGTGGAACACCCTCATGCTAATTTCTTGGCTTAGATAGTATAACACGCTGTTAGTGTAACTGCTCTCTGCATTCACAGTGTCAAGACTCTTATTGCTAAGTTACAAGTTACAATGTCTGCATTACAGTTAGTGTAAAATTAATTCGAAAATATGCTCTGACAATCAAATCTATTGAATGTGTCTGAAAATGATGTTTTTGCCTATTTGGGTGCTTTATTTGAATATGAGATTGATGGATTTTATTTTTTCAAGCCTTTCTATCTTAGCTCTGGTTTACTTCTTAGAATTACGCTGGGACGGATCTGGTATTACCTATTCAAAATAGGCAACAGCCTGCATTTCTCATAGGACCTGGATGTTTTTTTTTCAGAAATGCTCAGCATTGGTTTCTTCTTCATTTGGTTCATTATTCGTTTGTTTCTTCATTCATTTATTTCTTCTTTCGTTTGTTTCTTTATTCATTTGTCTTCAATTGTTCCGTTGCTTCGTTGCTTCGTTACGTCAGCCACTAGAGGGCTACTACTCTCATTTCTGATAAGAGAAAATACTTTTTCATAGCATAATAATCCAACATACGATTTCGTTCCATTATCTCCGGATCTGATTTGAGGAAAGTTTCTTAAAGCAGGTTTGCCTGCGAAAATAATTCAATTTCGTAATATTATTCTGTTGATTCTATTGAATCATTCTGATTTCAATAGTCAATTATATCTGCAGTCGCGATATTAACCTTTTTCTTCCTTTTGTTTTTCTTTTCTGTTTATTTCGTATATAACATACTTTCTATGTACCAAAAAAAAAGAGACACAAGGATACAACCCTGCGTCGTATTTCAGGCAATTCATGTTCAAAATTGTCAACCCTACCTGAAAACTCACAAATTTGCGCCGCATGCAGATTTGAACTCACCAACTCAAAAGCAAGTTCATCCTCGAATTGTAACAATACTGCAGAGCTTCTCAGTCAAGTTCACTCTGATACAGACATTGTTGTTGACGAGGATCGTGGAATGATTTTCAATAATAAAGCTGATGATCAGGTAGATGATAATAAAAGTGATCCAGATTTTATGATACCTTCAGAGGTCAATGACACAAAGATTTAGTGTGAGGACGAGTATCATAAATCGGGCGTTGAAGTGCTTGATCAAATTCTTGATTTTAAAGTCTCTAAATATAAACAAAAAGAATTTTAACTTCTTTCAACTGCACCCAGATCTTGGGGACGCAGAAAACTAATGAAGGTATTTGGTACGTCAGAGCGGTAAGCAAAGAATGTGAAAAAAATTATTTTCGGAACATAGGATTCTTATGCTCCCGGAATCAAAAACAGGAAGAGCATTGCCCCTGTGAACTGAAGCTCTTGTGAAGGATTTTTATGAACACGATGACATTAGTTGAATGATGCCAGGGATGAAGGACTTTGTGTCGGTAAAAGATGATGATGGAACTCGTTCGTATATTCAGAAGAGGCTTCTGCTATGTAACCTGAATGAGTCATAAGCACAATTTACATCAGAACACGAAGACCTGAAGACAAGTATTTCAAAATTCACAAAACTCAGACCACGGCATTGTGTTCTAGCAGGAAGCAGTGGTACTCATCATGTATGCGTTTGTGTCCACCATGAGAATGTTAAATTGATGTTGAGTGAGATAAATATTCACCATTTGACAGAGGATGCTGACATGATATTAAAGAATTATCACGATTATCTGGATGCTATTGTATGCCTTGAATCTTTGAGTTACTGTCATCTAGAAGAGTGTAAAAACGGCCCAGGTACTGTGAATTTGAATGAAAATTTGATAAATGCTTTCGATGAACATGGAATCGATGAAATAAGATTCGGAATTTGGCTACACATCGACAGGTGTACTCTGCATACTTTTCTGATGAATAATGATGGATTCGTGGATAATATCTGTAAACGGTTACTGAAATTAAAAACACACCACTTTGTTTCAAATGAGCAATCAATGTTTTTTAAAAACTTGAAGGAAAATTTATTGGCAGGTGAGTTTTTCATTTGCTTCAATTTCGCAGAGAATCATGCTTTTGTAGCTCAGAATTCAGCGTAATCATTCCACTGGAATAACGACCAAGCTACAATCTTCACTGTCGTAATTTATTTCGAAGATAATGGAAAGATCATACACACAAGTATCGCGATAATATCCGACAACTTAGCTCATGACACGGTGGCTGTTCATAAATATCCGAAGATTATAGTACATTATTTTGAAAATCATTTCGAGCCGAAGGAAATCTACCATTTCACTGATGGTGCAGGGCAACATTTTTAGAATAAAAGCAGCTTTGCTAATCTGCAAGCTCATAAAGATGATTTCGGTATTCTAGCAGAATGGCACTTCCATGGTACATCCCACGGCAAAGGTGCCTGTGATGGCATAAAGGCGAATTCAAAGAGAATTGAAGCTCTTTCTAACTTGCAATGTTTTTCGAAACATCACATAGTCATTCCTCAAGCTTTATTACAGTGGGCAATGTGTAACTGCAAAGAAACTGTAATTCTCTTCAGCAGCAAAGAAAGTCACGCTTCAGCTGCCGAGATTCTGAAAGGACGATTTGACCCAGCAGTAACGATTCTCAGTACACTACAACACCACGCTTTCATTCTTACTCAGGATGGCGAACTTCAACTTGAGAAGTTTTCATCCTCTGGAAAGTACGACATCTTCTCAAAAGGAGAAAAAGTTAAACAGCGGAAGAGACCAGCGAAAAAACTGCCGAAACGAACAGAATCGCCAAGAAAGCAGCCAATAAAACAAACAGACATTCGAAGACGATAAAGAACTGCAATTCTAAGAAGTAAATCAATTGTCAGGCGGAAAAACGTAAAGAATGTATAATCCATCGATGTCATATTCAAATGAATCAATCAAATAGGCCAAAACCACTTTTAGACACATTCAGTGATTTAATTTTCAAAGAATACTTCCTAATTAATTCTACACTAACATAACTAAACAACGGTAGTCTCAGCCCTGCAAATGCAGAAAACAGTTACACTAACAGCGTATAATATTATCTAACGCAAAAAACTATCATGAGGGTGTTCCACGATGCTCTCCGGCGTGAAGACACTAGCAAATGGTCGCGCGGCCTCAGATCCGGCAGAGCATCCGGTTGCTAGTCACTCAATCACTTGAGAAAAAAAACGCCTTCCTGGATTTTAGCTATTTTATAGGAAAAAGTCTCAGATTTTTAACTAGTCTATTTTCAAATAAATGAAGTAGGGTGAGTGACCCAGTGAATGAACACTTAAGGAAATCACTGATTACAACTAGTCCATTTCACGTTATAATAATTGATTATTCTTACAAAACTTTCGAAAATAGATTCTTAAGACTTCAAATTCCATAATCCGATAAGCAAATTTTGTTTTTACCAAAAAGCTTTATAGAAAATAATTAAATAGTGCAAAATTAACGAAAACACCAGCGAATGAACACCGTGAGCCAATGAATGAACAGTAGAGCACCAGTGAATGAACACTATAATCACTACAAATTAGAATTAGGATTTAGGTATAAAATTACATAGGTACATTACAAAATGAGCAATTAAATAATG
>JAUMHM010000089.1:6278688-6305202 GCA_032362435.1 Melikaiella ostensackeni | reverse complement strand
CGCGAAAATGCCTGTCCTGACTCTCCAAGTGCTCGGAGACAACTGACCAGCCGCTCGTTCGTTAGCTAGGAACGCCCAATACCGAATCCAGTCGGTGCGCGCACGCTCCGAAGTACAGTCGTGGCGGAAGAAAATGAGTCCTATTACTTTCAGGAGAGACTCAGAGATATATCTGCAATAGGACAAAAAAACGGAAATGAAAGGAGAAATAGTGACGGATCACGAAGGAATCTTAACGTCGGATAGAGCAAATGCGAGTGTGCCTAAGTCAAAGCCAGAAAAGAGCAAGAGGGGAAACCCGCCTGAACTAACGCACATCATTAGGAATTATCAAGAGGGGGCTAAAAATCGGGAGCAGGGCAGCAAAGGAGGAAACCTGTCTAATTCAGCGCATACCCTCAAGAGTGAGCAAGAGGGAACGCAAAGTAGGGAACAGGGAATCGAAGAGGTAAAACAGCGTGAACTATCGCATGCCCGCAAGAGAGAACCAGCAATAGCGAAAATAAGGGAGCAGGGAAGCAACCCAACAAGCGCAGAAGACAACTCCCGTGTACCAAGACGCATCCGCGGAAGAGAACCTACAAGAGCGGAAAGGAGAGGATGAGGAAGCCACCTAACCGATGACAAAATCCGGACTCGTGACGCCTACGTGGACTCATATGAAGCCCTATGGGACCACCTGAAACAAGTAGGCTCAATGAGTCACTTGAAAAGTAAGCTTGACTGCTGCAAACAAGGAGCGACCGAAATTATGCAGAATTTTATTATCCGATTCAGAGCCCCAAAGGGGATTCAGACTGGCAAGCCAAATTTTCGCCAGGGGTATTCCCTCAAAAAACCACCTGACCTAGTAAGGAATATTTAGGAGGGAGAAAAAAAGTCTTCAGACACACAACAAATGACTCTGGAAAAAATACGAAGAGCAAGATGCCCACGAGGAAGGGGCAGACATATGCGGAAAACTTCTATCCATACGAGGAAAACGACGAGACGGAACAGTATACCGCTTATTAGTAGATTCAGGAACCTCTGATAACCTAAGAGGACAACATACCAGACAACCATTAAGAAATAAAGTTAGAAAAAACTTTGTATAGGAAATGAACAACATTAGACAACAGAAGCCACGTACATTCCATACTTCGGGAAAAACCAGAGTTTTCATATCATTTACATTGATTTTCCCCAACCGGAATCAGGAATAATAGGATTACTATTATTTAAGAAATATGAAAGATACTCTCTAGCGCTCAAATTCTTGATACTGGTCAAAAATAAATTACCCCTCTACAAAGACGGACACTATGTGAGAAAAAGTTTACAGCATGTATGTCTTATTCAAGTCAAGGATATGGATTCAAACGTATGGGTCGAAGGAAATAAACAGATCCCAAACGGAATTTACTCTATACGCCAAGGGAAATGATGGATATCAATTTATAACTACGAGTCAACTCCATTTGAAGCGCTAGATGAAATCCACTATGAAAAAATCCCCAAGATGAAGTATCTAGACGAGACTCCCGGAAAAGAAGGGGAAAAATGTACCACAGTGAATCTAAGATCACATAAGCCACCAGAAGCACACAGACAATTTATCCTAGAGCACACGCAGGAACTTTCAGACAAAAGAATATGAGTACACGTTTCCACCAAGTCCCAATGAACGAGGCATCCAAAAAAAACACTGCATTTTCAACATCTCAAATCGTTCGCTTTTCGGCCTAAAAAACGCACTAGTCAGATTCCAGCGAATGATGGACAATGCCTTCAAAATTATAATGGGCAGAAAATGCTTTGTGTACATAGACGACATAGTGTTTATAGGAGAAACCCTAGAGGAGCACAACCAAAACTTGATTGAAGTATTTGAAAGCATAAAGGTATTTGGAATAAAATTATCACCAACTAAATGCGAGTATCTACGACCAGAACTTGAGTATTTACGCCATCTTCTCACCCAGTGTGGAGTAAAACCTAATCCAATGAAACCTGAAGCGGTAAAGAATTTTAAAATCCCTACCAAGGTTGAGAAAATTCAGTGATTCTTGGGCTTGCCAGGATACTATAGAAAATTGATAAAAAAACTTCTCTAGTATAGCGAGATTTCTGACTAAGATAACCCAAACACAGACCATATTCGCATGATCACCCAAATGCACTAAAACTTTTGAACAACAAAAGAACGCCCTATGCTCAGCATCAGTACTACGATTCCCGAACTTTGAGGAAACTTTTGCGCTAACCACAGATACATCCAGCCAAGGATTAGGGGCAGTAATGTCATAGAGAGGGAACTAATGCTTGTTTATATCAAGAATATTGAAAACTGCAGAAGAAAATAACACCACCAGTGAAAAGGAATTGTTAGGTATAGTACGGGCGGTCAAAAGACTCCGTCAATACCTATTGGGAAAAATGTACAATTCAAACGGATCCCAAAGCCATGATGAGGCTTCACAACGTGAAGGACCCTAATTCACGCGTTCCAAGATGGAGACTCAAATTAAAGCAATAGAAGTATGAACTCAAGTACGTTAAAGGTTAAGAAAGTAAAACTGCAGGCAGCTTGTCTGGAGACCCAAGCTCACAATTTCTGGCCACGAGACAGTCTACAGCAGGGTCAAAATTAAACTACTCGAAAGAAGAATAAGCGAGCCCTCTAAGGAATCGACTAAGGAATTAACTGAAGAATCCAGTGAGGAAGAATCAGAAAGTCAAAAACCCAATGACCAGAATTCTATTCTATTTAGAAGTTACGTAGACTGTGAAATGTTGCAATTTCTCATGTTGAATGAAATAAATTACCACATATCTTCGGCACTACTTCCGGGAAATCTTAGAATAAAACAAAACTTTATTCAATAAAGTAGACTTTATTATCTCCATGATTTTGACCCTGGGCGCCAGGCCTGTTCGAGGCCACATAATTCTCAAAATTCAGATCTCAAACTCATCAGTCAATAAATGCAAGAATCTCTAAATTTTAAACTCGAATTCTAAAAGCAGTGTACCGGTTGCTCGCACAGTCAGCTCAGACTCTGTAGTTGGGCATGATTCGCAAACAAAGAGGGTTTTTAAGTTCAATAAAATAATAACACCACATTTCTATCCAATTAAGCTTACAATTCATTCAATATCAATCATTGAAAGGTAGTATGGAGTTTTGGTTTAACAATTTTGATATAGTATATTATCTGACAGAACTTGAATCTTGACGATATTCCTCAACTCCAAAGTCTCAAATTCTACAAGACTCAAAAAATCATGTTCAGCAATCGTGATCTCAACTTATTTTCACTACAATCTCGAGTCCTAACCTAATTCCTAAAATTGAACTAAATCAGAAGAGCTAGACTCTTCTACTCAGTACTCCGTAATAGGCAATTTCTAATGCTCAGTGATTCTAAATCCTAATCAACATTTTTGTCTGGATAGTTCCTACACAAGAGTGAAATCCACATATTATGATAGATTATCAAATTTAGATTTTCCGTGATAAATTTAGGTTAACACGTATAATTCTAGACACTTGGAGTCTCTAGTAATTTACTTGAATATAAGGGCGGGGGGAAATTATATATGACGGGGCAGATCTTGACTTGGGGCTCGATTCAATATTCACACATTAATATAAATTCATAAGGGAAAAATGTACATAATGAATATCGTAAATAATCGCTTAAATTGTTCAGAATTTACACTTCGAATATGAGGGCCCAGTTGAGGGGGTCTTCTGATTCAGAAAGCCCAGAAAAAGAGTTTTTTTCGAGAATTTTTTTAGAAGGGAAAAAAACTTAAGCCCAGTAAACTTTGAGGTTTATTTTAATTTATATTCGAATCGTCTAAAAAAATTTTTTGATACGAAAAAAAAGTGTTAATTTATTAGCCTATTTTATAAGCGCCTTGTCGATACAGTCTTCAATCGGCGGGAAAGATGCCGCTCGCAATTTTGGTCTAAAACAAAAAAAAAAGGCAAAAAAAATCTTCAATCGGCATATATTTTTCTTCTGGGAGAACTAAGAAAAAACAGAAAAAATCGTCAAATCATATCTTTTTTCAGGCTTGATTTTTTTTTAAATAAAGTAAAGTATAAGTAAAGTATAAAAAAGTGAAGTATAAAAGTTATTAAAACAGCTTTTTGAGCTACTTTCCAGTTCACATATACTGAAGAGAAAAAACTTTGGCTCGACTCAATAGGTAGTTTAGTTTTTTTGATATCACGTTCGCCAATTCAGAAAAATCGTAAAAATAAAAACTGGAGAAAACGCGGCAGAGTAGAAACACGTACACAGGTATATATTATATGCCTTTATACTTCAATAACCCTATTGTATTGGAATCCGAGTGGACACTGGTTAATACTGGGGCCCTGACTACACTTTCAGGTATGGAATTCAAAACAGAAAAGCGAGAGGCAGAGCACGCGCCCGAGTCTGACCGAGCACTCGCACACCTGATCGACGCTCCTGTGCTTCCAACTTTATATCTTCAAAAATACTTAGAATTGGCCTCTATCATTTTGTGAATATATTCTTGGAAAATTTACCCATCGATTTAAGCAATAAAAAAAATCGATTTTTCGGACCTTCTAAATCAGGACAACCCCTTAAGGATTTTCTACCTTGACCATGTGTAACACCATTTCTATAAGAGTCTTCAAAAGTCTCCCCATTTTCCGAATAAAATCACAATTATGGCGACGTGTCGAGCAAGTTTTCCCTTTTCTCGGCAAATAGACATGTCGGTCTTACCCTGATTATTCCGGGAAGCTTGAATTAACTTCCCAAGAAGAGGAAAGTGACAGCAGACGTCTTGTCTCTACTTGAAACTCAGACTCGATAATGAATTTAAAAAGCGCGAGAAAACACGTGTAGAATCCACGGCGGTGGTCAGTAGAGAAGAACGAACGTAGAATCAACGATTTTGGACTCGGCTTCGTCTCGCGTTTGCCTCCTTACGTCTAGCGTTTTCATTGGTGTTGAGGCTGCAGCGGGACGAGGCGTGAGGTTTTCATCCCAGTGCCATACGAATAAAAGGTGCACGGTACCCTGGTATTTTAGGTATTCATCCTGCTCTCCTCTTATCATCGATTATAAATTACCTTGGATCCTGAAATTACTCCGGCTGGTCAATGTAGAATTTGGTTCAGTACCAGTCGGTATCAGCTGAAATTCGTCAGGCCGGAGCTCTAGAGGTTCCACTAGTCGTACTGCGAATTGATGCAAGAATTTCTTATCGTAAAGTATCAAAGAGGTTCTACACCAGGTAAATGAGTCGTTCCGGATTTTTAGTAACTTGCAGAGTTACTTCCAATCTGTCCGGCTTTCTAACATGATTCTTGTAGACGAGGATCAGCAGCTAATTCAAGGATGTCAGACGTCGGTAGATGCAAAGGCGGGAGAATTCAAATGACTTGAAATGTGTCTCGAAGGAGTCTGGTTGTTCTAAAAGTCTCGAATGGCGTCCTATTAGAGTCTCGAGGCGGGAAGAAGTCCCTCGATATCCCAAGAGAAATTGATGAATCCGGATCACAACAAAAAATAAATTTAAAAAAAACGAACAAAATATGTCCTTATAATTATAAATCTTAAATCGCACCCTAGTCATGGAGTAACTGTACCATAACTGTGGTTTCTGATCTTTAATCAAAAATCTCTAAATTCACGAAAAATCTTTAAATATGAGGCGAATTATTAATTTATTACAATTTGTGAGTTGCAAGAATTTCGCAACGTCACAACTGGAAAACAAATCCGTTAAAAATTAGGACAACAAACCAGGCCACAGGTATTATCCCCAATATTAACCTAAACCCGCATGAGAAAGTAGCCATGAATAGATTCGTCCCTTTGCTGGAGACAAAGAGCGGAAATAAGTGTACTTTGAGTATCCAGGACAAGTTTACGCAATACCCTCTATTACTGCGAATGGTAAACGAAACATCTGAAAGCATCCCGGATAATCTGATGAAACATCACATTCACGTGGTTTGGGCACCGCATGTCATTCTGCGAATTAAGAAACGTCTGACCAAGTCTGGATAACACTCCAAATAGAATATATTGAATATCAATGCAGAGGCGGATTGAAACCTGGAAAGAGATTACTCTAGAATGGATCTAATATTTGGGCTGCGTCGCGATATCTTGCATTGTATGAGTGGCGCTAGGAAAGTAGCGAGTAGAGTGACGATCGCAGCGCCATATCGTGTTTTTTTCCCGCCGCAGGCACGGAATTTCAGAATGGTGTGTCATACTGCTCGTTCATTCAAAACCAAATGATTCCACATTATTCTAAACAAAGTTTTCATTCCTTCTGAATCAGACCTCATTCCAAATTATCCTGCATTACTTCCGAATAATGTTTTAATTCCGCCTGAATCCGCTCTCATACTGCAACCAGTATGAATGATTGGTACAGACTGGATTGAATCGAAATGAATTTTCTGATAGAGGTCAAATTCAAACAGGTTGGAACAGAATTAATTTTCGCCGTGAAAGTCTGACTTCCTTCGGTTGGATTGGAATTAATTGCTTGGCAGAGGTCGGATAAATTAGGCTTGGAACGGAAAAAATTGTCTTCATAAAAGTAGAAGTAAGCAGATTGGGTCGGGATGATTTTGTTTCGTAGAGACCGAAAGCAGTCGGATTGAGAGAGAATGGATTTTTGTCAAAATAATCGCATTCACTCTGTTTGGGTGGAACTGTATTATTTTTGCAAACGAAAAATTGATGTAGAATGATGTGGATACAAATGTCAGATTTGAAGGGAGTCAGACAAATTAGATTTCATGGATTCAGGCGCATCAATTTTCATTCCCTTTATATCCGAAAATTCTACCTGGGTAACCTCAATTTCTCAGAAGGCAAGAGAGAAATATAGATGGACGTATAGAGGATGAGAAGGGTAAGGCAGAGAGAGGATTATAGGAGTAAATTTTTTAGTGAAGGTTAACAGGTGAAAATGAAGGATGCAGGGGTTGTAGGAAAGAGAGGAACGGAAGGTGGGGGAGCAGGAGCCAAAACAGGAAGAAGGTATGTGAGTAAGGGTATAGAGGAGTAGGATTGCAGTCGAGAATAAAGATGATGTAGGACAAGAGTTTTGGAAGAAGTTATAATAAAATATTATAGACATCCTCAAAACACTCCCGTACCTACTGAGGTAGTTCAAAAAGTGAAATATTCCTACGTAATTTAGATTTTCGTCGAAACGTATGGTATTTCAAATTTTTAGATGTTTCGAATTTCGATCAGTTATTTCGGTCTCCCGAAACACTGCGTCCATTTGTTGCATCTTTGGATTCGGTCACAGGAAGGGGGGCGAAATAATATCCAATTGACAAAAAAATTTTGTTTTGTACTGATAATGAGTTTTCCCTTTAAAGAAATTGAATCAGTACATTGGTTGCATATCATCCTTCATGGATTTTACTTCCTCTGATTTAAATCTCAGAATTCTACATACCTTATGTCGAATGAGGCTAACACCTACGATGGTGTTGACATCGAATCAAATATAGAAATCAAATTGGATTGCAATGAAAGAGATTTGGAAAACAATAATTAACATGATACCTAGTAGATGCAGCCTGTATTAGTCCCTTGGATATAAGATCGTCTATGTATGCGAGATAAGGTTTCCACTGAATGCGTCGTTCAGCTTCCAACTGTGCCTCGCGTGAAATTTCTGACGCAGATCGTACTTCTTCTAGCTCAAATTCAAGCCCAACTTCGTCTCCTTCTCTTTTCGTGAAGCTGGCATACTCTCCAGTTGCTTCCGCTTTTCCTCTATTATAATTACAATATTTTTTTACAATTATTGCTGGAACTGAGAAATATAATTCATAGTTCTATCTTGTCAAGAAAATGCTTTCGAGCCAGAAGTTATTTCGAGTTTGTGAATTATCTTATACAATCTAATACAATAAACTACACTGTCCTACATGATTTTTTCTCCAACGTCAAGTTTTTGAGAACAACGAGATTAAAAGGTCGAAACAATGTGTTTTTTTTGCTATATTTGAGTGTATGTAAGAAATTCACGACTTGACTTTTACTTGGTCTTTTTCTTGAGCTCAAATAAAAGCTTAAACCTTCTACTACGACCTCAGATAAGGACAAGGAGACTTGAATGTAATGCCTCTGGAAATAGTTTTTATTCGCGTGCCGTCGGCTTCTGAATCAGCATCCAAAAATCTATTGAAAATTATCAGAAACATTCAGGAGATAAGAGAAGTAAATTTTTATAGGACAGTATTACGCAAGCATTGCATTTTTCACGAACGAACATTTCGAATCGATTTTCTAGACCAAACGGATAGATTAACAAAAAAGGGTCTTTTGAAAGCATTTTTGCTAACTTTGCAACTACAATTCCGGTAAAGGAAACATTATTTCTGGCGTGGAAGAAAGCTGACCTTTCTCCTTTAAGGCCCCTGAAGTTAAAAAGTGGGCTGACATTTGTTTATTCATAAAAATAATCATTAAAATAATAATATATAATAATAATCATAATCATGAAAATAATAATATAAATAATAAAAAAATTTTTGAGGATCATCTGTTTCGATGATTTGAAACTCTTTTAATATCAGTAAAAAAATTTAGTCTTCTACAATTTCGATAGGATTCTTACGCTCTTTTCTCTGAACCAAAGTGTTTTTCAAAAGAAATAAATATTTGACCTTTAAAAATTAAGGTTAAAATAAATTTGGCTTTTTCCGACTTTGGACCGGACATCCAATAGGACTACATTTTTCTGAAGTTTGAAATCGATTACAGAACTTTGACTCTTTAGATGGGGTCACTTCAGAAATAATACCCCAAATCTGAACATATAAGCTATGTGGCATTTTTTGTCTAACCTTATGAATAAAGTGATCATTGGAAAACGACCACTATCCTAATCCTAATCGACTATTTATGTACTTATATTAAATGTCTGCACATTTTTATAGTGATATATTCTCAATTCAATGAGAGAATTTCATTATCAGTAAGAAACGTTCCAAGACAGAAGAGAATTTTCAATTCAAGAAGAATTTAAGAATTTTTAATTTATTCAGACCTTTTTCTTGCTGCCCAATTCATTTCAATTTTCCTGTCTCTCTCTTCTATATTTCCTTCTTCTTCTTTTTTCATAATATCAGTTTCTGTAACATAGTTAATGCATCTGTTATGCTTTTTCAAAATTATGACCA
This sequence comes from Melikaiella ostensackeni, assembly GCA_032362435.1. Classification (NCBI taxonomy): domain Eukaryota; kingdom Metazoa; phylum Arthropoda; class Insecta; order Hymenoptera; family Cynipidae; genus Melikaiella; species Melikaiella ostensackeni. Next base: position 6,296,000 of record JAUMHM010000089.1, on the reverse strand, counting down.
CTGACTTTATAGTTAAATAACTTTGGAGTAGATGGCCAAAAATGTGTAAAGGATTCAGAAATTCACTCTTAACTTCAAATTCAAATTACACTTTCCATGAAACAGCTTAGCACTGTATTTATCTGTAGTAACCCATCAAATTTAGAATATTTCAACGTCATCTCAGATTAGGTGAAACTTCACTTGTTTAAATAATTAAAATTTTATAAGAAAAGATCCTCTTCCACTCCACTGGGAATTGAATCCAGGTGTTATATTGGATTTCAAGTTATAATTGCTCCATTAATTTTTCCGTTTATTCGCAATGATCGGTGTACCAGGAATATTTAGTTGAAGGCAAGATGCAACTTGTTCCGCTGTTCAGTGTTTGACATCATAACGCTCCAGGAAAAAACTCTGTAATCGTGATCAAAAGTCGAGAGATCCTGTGAAACTCAATTTTGAGGTTAACTCCTGAATCAAGAACTTGGAAAGTGTTAAGCCTATTTCAAGTAGCAAGAGGCCATCTAATACAGTGAGCAGCAATGTCGGAGAATTTTCTATTGACTAAGCAGATTGAGCAGCTGATACTTCGTGCCTCTAACATGGAGGCTTGAATAAATGGGCAACACTAGATATCCTTAAGGGAGAGTGAGTCAGTAAGCACACGGAGCTCACCGAAACACCAATTTGCAACAATCACGGAGCCAGCATTAGGCGCCTTTACACAAGTTTTTTTTGTGATTAGCGGGAGCTTGACGAGTTTGGTAATGAACCAGAATAAACTACAGGAAAGAGTAGATCTGCAAGACGTTAAAATAGAACAGTTAGAGAGGATCCTAAAGAAAAATCACGTCATGATTTTTGAGATTCCGGACAAGCAGGAAGTAGTTACGGATAAGTGCACCCTAGAATTCATGAATAACAAACTGAAGATCTCTGCATCCGAACAATATATGAAAGAATCCAAAAGACTTGGTAAATCCAACCCACAGAAACACAGGCAAATTTTTATCTAATTTCGCTTACTCAAACTCAAATATGAAATCCCAAGAAACTTTAAAAAACCGAGTGACTCCTTTATTTCCGTCTCCGAGAATTTCTCGAAACGAGTCCAAGAGGGTCGTGAAATCCTTCTTCCTTTCCTCAAACAAGCTAGACAAAAAGTTATCAGAGCCAAACTACACTACAATAAAATAATTGCTGGTGGGAAGAAATTCTATGCGAACTAGATACGCCGGTGGTTGAGGGTTCTCCGAAACCTAATACAAAGCCACAGTAAAAAGAGAGAATCGCGCCAGAGTGAAGAACATTAAACCAGTTTCTTCAAAAGGAAAAAAGGTTGGCTCAACGCGTTTAGACCTAGATTTTACGAAGTCGCTACGAAGGGATTACTACTCGTCAAATCACAAAGGTTCATTTTGAAACTGACATGGGCTCTCGAACTTCCTGAAAGGTAACCTTGATGTGAGTAATCTGTTAATAATTGGGCTTGTTGAAACTTGGCAGCCACATGATATGTTAAATTAGGCTCCAGATCATTTAAAAGGTTATAATGTTTTTGCGTCACGGGCAGTTAGAGATAATTCCAGATGTAGATTTGAAGAAGAGTTAGCTCTATTCACCAACAAATGTTCTAAAAAGACTTCGGTAATTAAAAAGCGAAAGAATCATTTTTTGAAGAAACTCAATTTGAGAATGAAAATTTGATCATTGGTATCTGCTACTTTAGACCGGATATATACTTTATCTTCATCACAGTAGCCTTCGATGCAATGCTTGAATATCTGTTTATAAAATGTAATAGTCATTTGTTTTTAATCTATGGTGATTTTAATTGTAGAATAGATAATCTTAGTCAAGGACCTACAGATAGTTTTCCGGACACGAATTTTCGCCCAAAGCGAACATCTCCAGATGAATTAACTAACAAAAAAGGGAAGCAGCTGGCGGAGATTATGGAATAAAATTCAATAATTCGACTTAATGTTAGAGCTACCAAATATTCTCCAGCTGAATATACATTTGTGAACACATTAGGCAAAAGCGTTATCGATCTATCTAATTTAATATAATTTGGTAGCTCTCAGCTTGATTCAGGACTTTGAGGTGAATCGTAGCTCGCAAGACTCAGATTAATTTTCCTATCAATTATTTCTCAAGCTAGATAACATCTCTAAAGTTGAGGAAAAATGTATAAAATCGAAAAGTACCCTGTAAAATGGAAAGCAGACGATTTGAGGAATTCTTGCAAGTTATTTTTCTTTCAAAAAGGCATTCCGAATGAACTTTTAAAATATAGACTGAGAGTAGAATGCTTATATCAAAGCATAATTTAGTGAAACTTCAAAATTTCAGACGTCTTTTTTTAAAATTATATGCAAAAAGGTACACAAAATTTCTTGTCATACACCTGCCCCAAATTACAAAATTAAAATGAAAAAGTCTTATTGTTAGTCGCCAGTGAAAATAAATTCACCAGTGCCATAATATAAGAATATTAGAAATTCTAAACATTCGTTTAAACTTGAAAGAAACCTGTCGGAAATATTTGAAATTTCTAAAAATATAAATCCATATTCAATCACATCTAATGTCAAAATACGTGAGCTGCATGAATCGGTGTAGAATGTCTCTGGTCTACTTGAAAAAGTTCGATTTTAGTCGGATCGGATTTAAAAATTCAGTCTGATGTAGAAAGGTTGAATGTCGGACTTTTTGACATTCGACGAGCACGCGTTCGAATACGTAAAAATATGATTCGATCGGCTGCTCATGGAATTTCGAATATTTGTAATTCGATGAACAGCCGATCGATTCGAAAAAATCCGATCCCATCTGGAGCGCGTCGAATGTCGAAAAATCTGACAATTCGATTCACGTCAAAATCGCTTTAAAATCGGATCGAATTATTTTGCACACGTCTTATTCACAAATTTTTGTTGACTAGCAAAATCTAAACCCAGGCTCATTTGAAACAAAAATTCCATAATTTATTGATTTATATCAAAACTTTTTACATGAACAGGATATTGAGCGCTCAGAAAACGCCAAATTTATATGTACTACAAATCATGCTTCACGAGCATTCTACAAATTGAAAAATATCTCCTACTCAACCTTCCAGTTTACTTCAAAAATATTCTAGCAGAAATTAGAATATCCTATATGCATATGATGGAATTCATAACGAAAGCACAAACTATGATTATTGACCCACAGCACTACTGTAAACTATGTAATCTTCTTTAAAAAAAATCTTCAGCACATATTCATGAAGGGCCCTTTCTATGAGCCGATTAGACAACACTACCTTTCACCGATAAATTGAGAGAACGTGCAAAGCTAACTAATTAAAGTATTTAAAAGCCAAGAGCGAAAGATTATTAAGAATATTTCGTACTTCATAACAGAAATAATCAAAATAAAAGCTTTCCGCATATGCTGGGTTTGATTCCCGCCGGAGCGAAAGAGGAACTTTTTCACAGAATTTCAGAAATTGAAAATATTTGGTAACCCTCAATCTTGAAAAATTCGAATTTTTAGAATCTGAAGGTTGTGCTAAATTATGCTAAGCGAGCACCTCTATCATCCCTCAAGACATCTTCCATTGAGACTTATATTTTCCAAAATAAGTCAAGTATTATATACTTGGAAATATTTTTTGACCCACGATCATTGAAAATTGAGAATTTTGAGAATTTTATTGTTTTTCTGGGTTCTGGTAGATGAGAACAACAAACATCGTTAAGAAACATTACACTCAGACTCATATCATTCTAAATAAGTCAACTTTCACCAACTTGGAATGATATTTCAACCGAGATCTTCAAAAATGCACATTGTGAAAATCTCAAAGTTGTGCGCAAAGGATATAGGATGAGGGGCTAAAAGTCCGTTCCAGCATTACGTCATGCGCTAAGCGAAGGGAAGGAGCACTTGGTAATCTGACAGTTTATGATTTATGAGGGATTAGGGCTCCTTGGCTGTATGATCTCATGAGGTGGTAATGAGAAAGGTATGGGGGATCAAAGGAAAATTATTCAAAAATTATTTTAAAAGGAGAAACGAAATGTAATAGGCCTTATAAGGGGAAGGCCTCATCTGCGACATGGACTCTTTGATGAGACTATCATCAATCGATAGTACGTCAAGAATAATTAGGCACATGTCCTGGCTTCTTTGTAAGTGGGCTCTTGTTTAAAAATTATGATCGTTTAAAAATCACGGTTGCCGCGGCTACCAAAGTTCCACCGAGTCGCGCGCGGTTTCTCTCACCAAGCGCCGCCGGTGAAGCGGCGAAGAGCCTATCTAGCGACCACGCTGCCGTTGGTTCAAATCTTTTCGTCGACATTTTTTTTTTTTTTTGTTTCTCGCATTGTAAGCATGTCAAATGATCATCTTTTGATGCTCCCCCGTCGATTAAATTTTTTTTTTCAAACATAGTTAAATTATTGGTGAATAAATATCATGCAGAAATGTTATACACATCAGAAGCAACGTGTTAAATTCTATACCGTAAAAAGAGACATCTGCGGTTAAATGCGGAAAAAATGAATGTACGTATTTATTCTGCTCTTCCTGAATCCTGTATTGGGCCTATTGTCATGATTTATGGAAGAGAGGAGAGAGTCAGGCCAGCTGCTCCTGTCGTCGATTCTTATTCATGCGATTTATTTCCGAATAATTTAACTGTTTTTGAAAAAAATAATTAATCGCCGAGGGAGCATCAAAAAATATTTATTTGACATGTCTACAATGCAAAAAATAAAAAAAAAATATGTTGAAAAATGTCGACAAAATGATTTGAACCAGCGGCATTGTGGTCGATAGGCAGGCTCTTCACCGCTGCACCAGCGGCGCTTGGTGAAAGCAACCGCGCGCGACTTAGTGGACCTTTGGCAGCCGCGGCGACAGTGATTTTCGAACGCTCATAATTCTTAAACAAGGGTTTTGACGTACTATCGATTGATGATAGTCTCATCAAAAGGTCAGTGTCGCAGAGGAGGCCTTCTCCTTGTTAGTGGCAAGTGTAATGATGTATGGAGTAGAAGTATGGGGATTGAAACAATATGAGGAAATAGAAACAGTGCACGAAATAGTATATCATGCAACATGTGCGTAAAATGCGGTTTTGCACACGCGATTACCACAAGTGGGTAAATCGTACGCACATGTTGCATACGATATTTCTTGATACAGTGTGCGTAAAAATGCATTTTTACAGACCCATATTAGTGCGTAGAACAACTTTTATTTACTTTCATTTTACGCAGTAATATGGGTGTAAGAACGCATTTTACACACACTATGTCAAATAATATATTAAATGGACTTTGGGATTAGACAGGTCCACGCCTTGGTATATGGTATTAAATGAAGTAGATAAAGGAAAAATGAAAATGAGAGCGGGGGATAGGGCATGTGAATACGAGGAAAAGATTTTGGAAAGTGTGGGTAGAAGGATAGTTAAAGTTTGCTCGGAAGAGAGAGAGTTGGGGATAGGAGGAAACGGAATGGAAGATAGAGAAAGGTACTTGAATAAGAATGGATGGCCAAAGAAATTAGAAAAGCACACGAGAGGGTCCAAAGATAGAATAGGAGCTGATACAAAGAGACAGAGTAGTCTTGAAGCAAGGAATAGAAAGTAAGATAACGGAGGCGAGATATAATAAGAAATATAAACAAATAAGGTTGGAGGGAGTAGCAAAATATTTGGAGGAAAGAGGGAAAAGAGGATCCCGAAAATTAATTGCGCGGGTGAGATGTGAAAATATGGAAGAATAGAATAAGTACTGGAATAAGGAAGAAGGAAAAAGTTGCATACTATGTGTGCGAGGCAGAGCAACACTAAACCATCAGCTAAATGATTGTGAAGGAATAAAGAAAGATAGCATTAGTATGGGAAAAATTCTGCATGAAAAGTGTTAAGGCGATTAGTTAAGAAGTTTAGTTAAAGAAAGTATTATGTAGAGTCAAGGCGAGGTAATAAGTACATGCGAGAAGCACATGTAAAAAGGGAAAGCACCAAATGAGAGAGAAATGGCGGAATGGATGAATGGGAGAATGTGAAAACATGTAACCCACTCGTACGATGTAGCGGACACAGTTCGCATTTTCTAGGTCATGGTAGCCGAAAAAAACACCTTATTATGTATAACAGGGTTTAGTTATTCCAAGAATTGCATAAAACTTACCATTCTCGAGTTCAAATTCATCTTTCACATATTTAGATTCCGACATTAAATCAAAAAAAAGTTTATAGTTTTCCTTCAATATATAAGTAATGTCACTGGCAATACTTTCGATTTCGCTGTACCTATTTGAAAATTTTTCTTCTCGGTCGGTAATAGACAAAATATTGTCATTCTTTTGATCCTTGCGTACTAGAATCGGCAGCATAGCCCAAGTGTACATCACCTTCAACAGGTTCGATACATTTTTTTGGGCCAGAAATACGCGATGATGTAATTTCCGTACTTTCTGAAGTAAACCATCTATGTACTCGGGCACTTCTAAAAAATTGTTGTTGTGTAATGCTCCTAACTTGAATATTTGACATAAACAATTAGGCAAAGAAAATCTAGATGTTATATCGAGATTATTATTATTCATATTTCACCTGGTGAGTTCCAATTATAATTAGTTTGACCTTCATTAATAATTGCGTCAATTCCATTTAATTCTTCCCGAATCAATTCAAATTCGACCGGTGAACAGGATTTGTAGATTCTATTATACCTATTAATTATCCAGTTTATGAGTAAAATTAATTTTACGCCTTATTTCAGTTTTACAGCATGTTTACCTTGCCCCTCGGAGATAACTTACCATTGCGTTATGAAAGTCAAATTATTATTACTCTCAAAGAAGAATTGAGCTCTATTGTAAAGGTGTTTTGCTTCTTCTGGCACATCAGCTCTTTGCATAATGAGCATGTATCGAGTTTCTCTCAACACTGCAGTTAAATCAGGGTCAAAGTTTACCTCTAGCGTATTATCCTCATGCATCACTAAGAGCGTTTTAGCCAAATTAGTTTCGCATATTATCGGTACTTTTCGAGTCCATTCTGCAAAAACTTCTTCCTCCATTTCTCTAAAAAGACTCTTAGAATAAAAGAAAATTTGTATGAGTACGCCTTCTAAATTTTATAACTTATAATATTATTTAAACTACACTTACTACAAGCTACTACAAATTTTATAATTTATAATAATATTTAAACTACACTTACTATAAGGTGTTTATATTTAGAAATTACATTTTCCATTCTTTCAGAAGATAGCAGTGGATGTTCAATAAGTTTCATAGCATCGATAGAAAAATCAAGCCGATTTTTAATTTTCATTAAGATACATAAAGCACCAGCAGAAGGAGGAAAATATTGATCGACAATCATGAGACCAGTTTGTTTTCTATTTTTATAATTCTCATCGAAAATGCACTGTCAAAATATGTAGTTATGATTTTCTCTTTAAATCTATTCTTATTGAATTTATTGATATAATTATGTGAATCATTATACCTTTGCAGTATCAAAATTATTATGCACAGCCCATAATAAATTGTCAAAATTATGCCAAAGCTGAGTCATAATAAGTGGTCTGTTCGTTATACTGCCCATAATCCAAATTAATTTCAATAGCGATTCCATATTGTAACACTCCATAAATGCATTATCAAATGCAAAGGCTAATATTCGATCAAAGTCGTCTATCTGTAACAGAATATTAACCTCCGTGTAGAACATGTATGTTCAAATAGAAATAATTCAGTAAAAAAAGTTGAATAGAGATAACGCAAAATCAAATTGACGTTGAGTATTGTGTATTCGATTTCCTGCTGTCAAAAAAGGTATTTCGGATATTCTAGAGATATGATTAGGACGACCCGAAGGCGACTTTAGTCACGGGCACTGATTAATAGTATGCACAGGAAACACTGGTTTGTTTCATTTCACGGTTTACCTTCTTTAAGAACGCTGCAAAGTTTTTGGGAAATCCTTTATCTTCGGGAACAAGCAGATCATACTGAGCATTGGAAAATTCGCCGTAAATTTTTGTAAATCCTTCATAGATGTCACGAACAGTAGAAAATATATGCTTCCCTTTCAGACCCGAAAATTCTATTTTTTCCAGTTTCAAATATTCTTCGGCAATTTCAAATAGTTTCTTGAGTTAAGGAAAATATGAAATCAACAAAAACAAAAATTAATGTTTTAAATAAAGCATAAGACACATCTGATGAAATGTGTCTTTCATTCATTAGAAATAGTAATTTAGTATAATGCAATATTTATCGGCTAGGGATCAAATTCAATTTTTTGTCCTGAATATTGAGAAAATACAATTGAGCTATGGACTACTAAAACCGCCTAACATAATTGAACTTAATTTTACAGAAAAGATACAAAACCTTTGTAGGGAAATAATTTGCAACAGATTGAGACAATTATTTATTTTGTACTTTGAAGAGTCAGTTTAAGAACCACTATGGTAAAAGTAAATCGCGCTACGTACGCATTTTATAATTTAATGAAAATTTGTATAGAGTTAGGGCGGCTTAGCATTTCATAACATTGCAATGAAAAAATACACCAAATCGCTAACGAAGTAATGTGAAACAAATATTTTTATATCTTTACAATTAAATAGCAATTAATTGACAGTAAAGCGGAACATTTTCATAGATATACATAATTTCTTAAACTCTATTTTAAGTATTTTCCACACGAATTTCAATATCACTAAAAAGTGAAGTTAGGCGGTTTTAGCTTTCCATAGCCCAATTAAGCATATCCCTCATAAAACAAGCGATTACGAAATAAGAGACACTATTGCAGTTTTTAACATTTTGCTTTCTCATGAGCAAAAGTTTTTCACATTCCTATTTCAATAAGAAGGTAATGATTTCGCTTAAGAATTGACTATTGCGGATTTCATAAAATCTCGACGTTTTCAGACTCACTGATTGAGTAAAGATTCATTTTACTTCGGTGTCTGTCGTTGTCATCGCATGGGAGCGCGATAACTTTCGAAGACATTATCCCATTAGATTGCGCTTTGACACGGTTATTTAAGGCCTAAAAAGAAAAGGATAAGTTCGTTATCCAACCATTCTTGTCCAACTGTTCTGATTTTATCCATTGAGAATGCTTTTCGAAAAATAAAAAAATGCATTTTCCGGCCAAACTATACGAAATACGAAAAAAATTTCAATCGCGAAAAATGTTATTCAAAATAAATAATTCCATTTTTGCACAAAACTATATAAGATAGGAAAGAATATCAAGTAACGAAACTGTTTATCGCGAAAAAGACTACACATTTTCCTCAGACTATTTTTTGATAAGACGCATGGTTTTTGTTCTATTTGTTAAAATTTTGATTAAGAATAAGAATTTTCACTTTCTGGCCGAACTATGAAAGATAGAAGAAGAAAGAACCGATAAAAATTATTCAGCCAAAAAAATCTTCAAATTTTGTTATTAACCCTTTTATGATCAGATGCACATTTTTGGTCTTAATCATGAAAAATGTTATCAAAAATAAAAAATTCAAATGTATGGAAAAACGACACAAGATACCATAAAACGTTTAACTGCAAAGTTTTTCGCCTAAAACACAAGTTTCGAACCGAGATACAGAAATTAATATGACATACATTCAGTACAATAGAGTCTATCTAGTTAAAAGTTAACGCCGAAGGTCCTCCAACAAAAGAAAATTCACAATCACCAAATTGCAGTTGGCAATAGGTTCAAAGTTAATTTTAAAAGATCGATGCACGATGTGCATACAACGATCGAGCGCGTAGCGCGAGGTAAATACATTTTCAGCACAAAGCGCAACAATCGACAGACGCGCACTAAATTTTCATTAATTCAACGAAAATTGGCTCTATAATCGTAAACTTAATTAAACACATTCATTTTTTGATATAAAAAAAGATCGAGATTGATTGGGAATATGGCGGGAGGTTGAGTTCCGCTTACAATGGCATTGGTCACTTGATATGTCCAGTCACTACTCTGATTTCTAAATTATATTTGCTTATAATCGTCTAACTGTTTTCAGTGTTTTTACTTTAATTACTAATGCTTATCAATCTATAGTTATACATTCGCTACTTTCTAAAAACTACGATGTATGACAACTAACAATGCTATCATTTTTTTCCTGGGAGTGAATGAAGGTAGATGTAAAAATATTTATTTTGTACAAAATGGTGGACTTTTGAAGTCAAAAGTCAATTTTTCGCTTTAAAAAACGCTCCTTTTTTGACCATAAAGGAATATTCATTTTCAAAAAACGGTCGTTCAATCCCACAAGTTTCATACCCAAAATAAGTAATGAAAATTTGAAAGCAATCGGCGAAGCCGTACTTGAGATATCTTACTCACCGACTTTAAAAACCTTGTTTCAAGAAAAACGAGTTTAAGTTGAAAAAGTTGAAAACGTGCAGAAAAAATGTATGATTCATCTCAAAATCTTTACTTACATTGACCACCGATTGAAGTCAGAACTCCTTCCTTTCCTTGTGATTTTTCGAGGCAGTTTATACAGAAATTAACACTACAACATCAACCAGTATATTCGACGTATGCACGGCTTGCTGTTCACGCTCGAAGCCGCTTCACTTTAAATGGTATATCTCCGTGAATAATGCTCGGATCTTTATGAAATTCTCAGAGAATACTTTTGAAACGTTATACTTTTAGAAAATGTTATAAAAAATCGATTTTTCAAAACCCAAAAAGGTTGGGACCTCCTCAAGCCTGAACATTTCTGGTCCTTCGAGCCGGACTAGTAGTGCAATTGAACAGGTGCAAAAATAGTGAAAAGTTTAAAGCCTCGGTTTGTGTGTATTAGACTTTGCATCCACGCTTTGCCCGTTATGACTCAAGTGGATCTCGTGCACAGGTGCGAACTCGAACAATGTTATGGGACCCCAGAGGAGCAGTCGGTATAGTAGTTTGACATCAGACGAACGAAAGGTAGGCAAACGTTACACGGTGCTACCGAGTGTGTAAATCCAGGTATGCGGGGAGTGGGCAGCAGCCATCCGCGGCCGAGGCACTCGTACACTGAAGTATTAGGGCTATTTATCAGAATGTGTTTGCGGATTCCCATTTTACGGTTGAACGGTTGAATATTTTTGTCCATTTTTTGCATACGTAATATAAATAGTAATATCTTGCTTCTCTCAAGTCCGTTTTCTTTTTAGTAAAACTGTTTCTATTTCGTTTGATATTCGAAAACAAAAGTACAATGGCAGTGTCGCTCAGTATTAGCTGTCTCTCGGTTCCGCTGCGTGTTTGAATGGATGCTAGGTTCCTTCAATCCATTCTATTTTCCAGCAGCAAGAAGATGTCCACCAGATATGAACAATAGTACTAATCAAATGGACAAAAAAAACACTTGCTCATAGTCAATGTATGCTATGTACAAGTTTCTTTTCAGTCTTCTGTAAGAATGTTCTTCTCGTCGTATCCCCAGAAACGGCCTACAATCGATCTCCTCAAGGCTTCCGACCACTGAAGGGACCGCACTTAAGATCACCTAGGCGACTTGGCGTCGGCTTTTACGTCGATTATAGCGCACTCCACTGATTTTAATGTACGGTGATCAGCTACCTATCTTTTCAGGATCGACGACGTCTTCTCGGTAATTTCATTCATCCAAACCAAAAGCTTGGGAGGGTAGGCTTGGGAAGGTCCCTCATCTTTAAGACATCAACTGGACTGACATGGGCGTCCTTAGGATGCCTTTAGGACGTCCTCAGGACATATATATATGTTCGGAATTTATCTTACGTATACTGCATATTTGAGGCTTAGAACCTTTACTTGATTAATACACTATCAAAGACCTTCAAAACTATGTATGAATTATTAGCCTACTCTGAGAAGCTATGATCACCTAGAAACTGAAACACCTCCTTTATCATACCGATGATATCAAGAAGCTTCTTGATCGCTTAAAGTTTGAAGAAGTCGATGATGGCCGTGACTTTCTTTGGCAGGGGTTTAATGACGTGGTCGGAAACAGTTTGACTAAGGAAGTTGGCTTCCTTTACTTCGAAGTGAGATTTCTAAATGTTAATAACCAATTCATAGTCCTGCAGTAGTTGAAAAAGGATTCTAAAGTGTTCCAGATGCTGTTCTTCGTTGTCAGAAACGGCGAGAAGATTTTGTATGTGAGAGAACACGAAGCAAAAATTTAAAAAGAGCAATGACGAAAATCCACATCTGGACAGCCTTCTTAGTCGAGATGGGTCAAAGCCGATCAACAACAATAAGCAACTCGACTACGATAATCCTGTTGCGCGAAGCCGAATTATAACAAACAAAGCTGCTAGCAATTAAGTAAACAATGCGGCAAGTGTGTAAGGGTTTGCAACCAAGCAAATCTAGAAATTTAAGAAATATTGAAATCGACGAGATAGAATCACCTCACAGTGAAACAGATGTCGATGCGGAAAGCCTCGCCGATTTATTTTCAGTCAGTTTAAATAATAGTAAAATTATTGATCTTTACCCTCTATTCTTGGTAAAAAAGTTAAAAGTAATTAGTTAAGCATGAAAGTAGAGAGACGATCGTCGGTCCCCTTATAAGCGAACTAAAAAAAATTCCTAGACGCATAACGATCTTTACCAGTATAATATATAACCGTGTGAAATATCGTCGGTCCCAGGATTTTTTCAAAGAGGGATGGGGAGAAACTTAGCGTAAATGCAAAATATATCTGTTTTCCCAAATGATACATTAATAGAAAAACATTATAAATGAAATTATAAAAAAAAACACAACCAGGTCCTCGAGAAATTATTGGAGTGCAGGTTTAAGTTAAAAGAGTCGAAATGTGAATTATTTCAAAAGAAAATAAACTTTGTAGGATTCCAGATTGATGAAAATGAAGTACGTGTACTCCAAAAGAAAATAGAAGTGATAACTAAGGCATCTACGCCAGCGAATATAACAGAACTTCGAGTCTTTTTGTGCATGACTAAGTACTACAATAAATTTTTGGAAGGCCGAGCAACGACATTTAAACCGATGTACGAATGTTTAAAACAGGTGCATTTTAATTGGATGGAGGCATGACAGAGAGCATTCAAGGACGCAAAACACGAATTAAAATCAACAAAAGTTCTAAATAATTTTGACCCGAAACAAGAGGTGATTCTAGCTTGCGATGCCTCAAATTATGATATCTTGGCTATTCTTTCACATTATACTCCAAAAGGTAATCGTCCAATAGTGTACGTGTCAAAAGCAATATCAGCGAGAAAGAGAATAATTTCGCCCCAGTCGATAATAAAGCTCGCACAATAATTTTCGGAGTTACTAAATACTGCGGATTATTTATATGATAGGGAAACTACACTATGACCAGATCACCAACTGTTACTTCAACAATTCAGAAAAAAGAACGGAATCTTACCAAAAACATCTACGATGCAAAAAATTCCACCAAGTTAAGAGTTATGAGTACAATCAATATAGTTTGTGATATTAAAGTTTGCCAAATAATTTTGAAAGATGTCTAAATTTAATAATTCATTGAATAGAAAAAATTACAGAAATGTTGCGAATGTATCAAAAGGAGAAAAAAATGAAAACTTGGCGATATTTTCACTTTTTTAAATAATAATAATAATAATAATAATTTCGCCAAGTTTTCATTTTTCCTATTCATACATTCTCGAAATTCCTGCAGTTTTTCTATCAACTGCTGAATTTAGATATCTTTTAAAACTGAATAGCAAACAAAGATTTCACAAATTATGTTGATTGTACTGATAACTTCTTACTTGGTGAAGTTCGACAGTGTTACTTTTTTATGTAATAATTTTTATAAAATTATAATAAAGAACATGAAAGAAGGAATATTAAGTATTATAAAAGAGTTATATATTTTATACCAAATTATACCCTCATATGTACATACATTTTGGAAATAAAACACTAAAGGACGAATGATAGTGACAGAAACAGTAGGACATATTATAAATGTAACACTGTCGAATACGTTGATTTGTTTTGTTTTATTGCTCTTCTATTATTTCCAAAATTTTATTCTTCAACTTATATAGACATTAATTGATTTTACTATAGGATTACAATGGATTATTATGGCCATATTAGGCCATTCTTTCACATTTTTGTTTTCTACCTTGGAGCTACTGGCGCATTCAACTTCTTTTTCAATATTTTTTTTCCAGACGAATCGGCTGAATATTGTAGGCTACATGTCGACCTGCCAAGAAATCGAATTAAGGTCATGAAGAGAGAAATATCTCGAGAAATAATTAATGAATCAAAATGTTCTGAAAAACGCCTTTTGAAGCTACATCTAGTCATTTTATCTGGAAATTTTTAGACAAATCGATGCCACAAGTCGACTGATCCGCTGAACAATCGAATCATGGGCACAAAAAGTAAAATATCTCTGGATATAATTAATGAATCAACGCGTTCTGAAAAATGCTCCTGGAGCTCAATCTAGTCAATTTTCCCGAAAGTTTTTAGACGAATCAGTTTAACATTGTAGGCTACAGGTCGACTGAGCTACTAAAAAATTGAATTTTGGTCATGAGAAGTAAAGTATCTCTAGAAATGATTATTATTTCTAAATTTCCTGAAAAAATCCCCTGGAGCTTCATCTAGTCAATTTATCCTGAATTTCTTAGACGGATCATTTGAATATTGTAGGCTACAGGTTGACTGAAGTATTAAAAAATAGAATCTAGGTCATAAAAAGTGACATATCTCTAGAAGTTATCGCTGAGTCAAAAATTTCCTGAAAAATGCTCCAGAAACTGCATCGAATCAATTCACCTTGAAGTTTTTTAGCCGAGTCGGTTGAATATTTTGGGCTACAGGTCGACTGGACTACTAAAAGATAGAATCTAGGTCACAAAAAGTGAAATATCTCTAGAAGTAATTAATGAATAAAAATTTCCTGAACAGTGTCCATGAAGCTCCATCTAATCAATTAGTTTTGCAATTTTTAAACAAATCGGTTGAATATTTTAGGCTACAGGTTGACTGAACTGCTAAAAAATCGAATCTAGATCATAAAAAGTGAAATATTTCTAGAAGTGATTGATGAATCAAAATTTCCTAAGAAATGCCCTTGAAACTTCATCTAATCAATTTGCCCAGAAATTTTTATGCAAACCGGTTGAACATTGTAAGCTACAGGTCGACTGAACTACTAAAAAATCAAGTTTTGGTCGTGAAAACTGAAGTATCTCTGGAAATAATTGATGAATCATAGTTTCCTAAAAGAGGCCTCTGGAGCTTTTTCGAGTCAATTTATTCTAAAGTTTTCAGACAAATTGGTAGAATATTCTATGCTACAGGTCGACTGAACTGCTAAAAAATCGAATTTTGGACATGAAAAGTGTAAGATCTCTAGAAATAATTCATAAGTCATAATTTCCTAAAAGATGCCCCTGGAACTACAGCAAGTCAGCTTATCCCGATGTTTTTCTAAATGAATCTGTTGAATATTGTAGGCTACAGGTCGCCTGAATTGCTAGAAAATTGAATCTTGGACATAAAATTGAAATATCTCTAGAAATAATTAATGGATTAGACAGACAAGTAATAAATAATGTGTATTATTTTCAATTAGAGTTTCACACGATTTACTTATGTTCCAAAAAAGATAATACTGAAATAACTAAATACAATCATTCAAGTGCGCGATGAAACATCAAGTCTAACTTTACCGACGATGTATGAAATTGAGTTAGATGTAAGTTCCAAGAAAACAATTTCAAAATATAAAACGACAAAACGTTTTTCGAGCTCAGCTTGTACCTGATTTTTAATGTCGGTAAATTCAAACTTTATTATTTGACGGATAGATTCTTCAGTTGTTGAAGTTACATTTTCAGAGATTAAGTAATTAACAATCACTTCAGTTGGAGAATTCTCACTATTCCTACACTTTCTAAGAATCGTTGAATTCTTCTAAAACGTTCATCGACACACACAGTAACATTTTTGTGTCCGTCGAAAGTAGTTTCCTGAAGGAATATTTCTGAAGGGTATACCTTTTTCTTCTTCCCTGCAAACTCACGCGTGGCGATTTTGTCGCACGCCGTGCGCGAAGGGGATGACACAGGTGTGTCAGCACATGCCGCATAAATGGGTTGCACGCAAGCGGGTAAAATGCGAGTGCACTCAGTGTTATTATACTTATTAATTCAATTATACTAGATCAGATTTATGTATTATTAATGCTTGTCCAATAATACATAAGTCTGATTTGGTATAAGTAAATCTATAGTGTAAGAATATGTTCGTGAACGTCTCCAAAGTACAAATGCATATGCAATTTCCACATCGCGTATAAGTCTCTAACGTTCAAGTATTATTCAGAATTGCATCTACACTATTGAAACACGTGGTACTTTAAAATTGACTTTCAAAGTTATTTTTATTGGAGGCTAGAACGGTGATAACTGAAACTTCAGAACTTCACTACTCTTTTTCAGCACCAAAATACACGATGCATTCAATTTTACAAACTCTTAACACATTCTCGCATTGATATACTTAAATCGCTAATCGAAAATTTATGGAATAAGTCGAAAAATGTTAAATATTTATACTACTAATAATAGATTCAATACTTTCACGATGATTCATTATGATAAAAGGAGGTGTTTCGGGTTTCAATCGTGTGCAAAACTACGAACCTTGCCGACGTTTCGTGAACATTGCAGTTCACTCCTTCAGGGCTAACCTGAAACTGAAGCTTCAGGTTCCGTTGTTCTTATATATACTCCCTAAGATGCCTGTGATTGGCTAGAGTATCCCATCGTGGCGACTGGTCGAACTTGATTGGCCAATCAAGTCTCTTTCAAAAAACCCGGGACGACGGAAAGCCTAATCGGGTTGGTATTATATCCATTGTCCCTACTGATGCTATTAGCGTGTTTTAAGATATCGATTGCTTCTCTATGTTTTCTTGGAAAAATATTGTATGCTTTTGCGATGACGGTTGTTTTGTCGAATAAAATGCTTTGTCCTGTTTCGATGTGATACTGAGCTAGTGCTGATTGCGTGAAATGTTTGAGCCTGACTTTACTCTCATGTTCCTTCACACGTTGGCTCACCACTCTTCCGGTTTCTCCAATATAGAATTTTGACACAAGAGCAAGGGATTTTATATACTCCCAGGTCACTGAGAGGTGCCTTTTTATCTTTAGAGTTGTTTAGAAGTTGTCCTATTTTTGCAGGTGGTTTAAATATGGTTTGGATGTTGTGTTTGTTGAGAATTCTTCCTATTTGCTCTGTGATACCTTGGATGTA
>JAUMHM010000089.1:6252123-6278588 GCA_032362435.1 Melikaiella ostensackeni | reverse complement strand
AAGATAATTTGTTTGGGCATTGATCAAACATTGTTTCCATCTGTTCTGTCAGCTGATTTACACTCAACATAATGTGCTCCGGTTTCGAGTGAAACCAACTTAACGCTCGTCCTTTCAACTTTGAGCTAATTAAAATTTTTAGTGTGTTATCAACCAGTGAAAAATGTTCCCGCACTTAATCAACTTTTTTCACTCAAGTATCAAAAGAATTATCATCTCCAGTGAATTCACTTAATAGATCACCGATAGCTTTCAAAATAACGTTACTGAAAGGGGCTGAACGTTCACCTGTGTGGCTGCTACTAGTCGTCGGTGTCGTCGATCTTCTCAGGAATTCATTCTCTCTCTGGAGTTACTCTTTTTCTCGTCGTACAAGTTCGAGTTCTCGTTGTAAGTAAGATGCATCCCGGGGACATGGATTTGTGGCTCTGCTACCGAGGTTTGAGTTGCCTACGTTATTATTTGGAATTAGAGGGTCTGTTGTTTCATTACTTCCCACATCTTCGGTGGCACTTTTCAAAAAATTGGAATGAGCCTCAGATAATCTCTGAATTAGCTCAGCCTCAGTGCCGGAAGTTACGACACCATTGATCCTGGGGACCTCCTTCAACTGAGCCAGTGTAAACTTCGAAGCCATTTTCCACTTCCCGTATACCAAAAGTTACACTTCATTGCACGCCGTATTGGAACTGAACAAAAAGCTTGCAAAAAAAGCCGGATTCGGACGTCGCGCGTTGCGCAGACAGTTCGTTATGATTCACCTAATAGGAGTTTAGCGGGATGCTTTAAATATGCTTTAAATGTGAACTTTTTTCATTTGCTTCTTTCAATAAAGATCGAGCCAATCCATCGAGAAATAGTCAAGCTATAAATATATGTATTTATAAAATTCATAAAACTATAACAATAGTTTGAACAATTGCCAATTTTCAATTCACTGTAATTGAAAAATAACCTCTCTTATATTTTATACCAAAACTATGGAATTTAATGAGATAAACGTGACAAATGCCCAACAAATTTTTTCATACCGGTTTTCTTTAAAAAAAAAATTCAGAATTTTTTTCTGTCATTCTCCTGTCAAGTCCTTTAACATATTTTTTGGACATAAAAATTGGTCGAACCGTTTTCAAGACATTTTTTTCAATTTCTCGTATTACCCCCATAGCTCTTTTACAAACTTTTTCCAGATACAATATTCTGAAACATTTAAACACACATATTACTTCTAACTTATGATAAAAATCTGGACTAAATTCGTGCGGGGGCAGCACACACATACCTTGCCCAGTACCGAGAAAGCGATTTGGTTGAATCAACATTTTTTTGGTTCAACCATAGAATATGATTGTTATATGGACAACAATAGACAATACTATGAACTGCATTCCTCATATTGATATTCTTTAAAATAACATTTTTTTAGTGGGGAAAAATAAAGATAAGAGTAAGAAGAGAAAGGATCAATTTAATCGATTTCTAAGACCAAGTATCACACTCAATTCGTTTTCAAAGTATCTTATGTCCATTTTCTGTGTCCAAAGGGTTTTTATATCCACTCATGGATTGTTTATATAAGTTATTTTTGAAGATGCAGGCTTTCTTGTACTAAGGAAACTAAATTCTGTGCTGTGAGCGAAAACAGTAAGACCAAAATACAGTTTATAAATCAAAAGCACGAAGCCTAATTCAAAATCTTTGATTGTGGGAAACGGTACATGTAGGATATAGGACGATTTGGGAATGTGCTCTTCACATGTATAATTCTTTTAACTAAATAAATTTTTGAAAATAATATTTTATTTGTTCCAACTCTGGCGGTCGATTAAGTACATGATTTTACATTTCACATTCCACCTTTCATTTTTCAGTCTTTGCATGTCATTGTTTTTGCTGTCGGAATCAATTCATGTGTTTAAGCTTACTTCATATGAGCTCAGAAGACGTGCATCGACAATAAAAACAATGAAATGTGCAAAATATAAAGTGAAATGTGGAATGTGAAATCACACATAATCGAACCCCTGTTGAGAAAAATGATGAATGAGAAGGAAACAAAGGCAGTAAAACACTAAAATTTCCATTTAAAAATATATAAATTCATGTGGCAATGGTCCTTCAGTCCCAAAAAATTTGTCCTCGAAACAAACAAAATTTAAGTGGGACTTCTCCGGAACTTTAAACCTAAAAAGTTCCTGCTCAGAAAAAAGAAATTAAGTGAGACTTTTTCGATACTTTAGTCTTGAAAAATTCCTCCTAAAAACAAAACAAAATTCAAGTGGGACTTTTTTGGAACTTTATTCCTAAAAAAAATCCTGCTCAAAAAATGAAGAAATTAATTGAGACTTTTCTGGTACTTTTGACCTAAAAAATTCTGTTAAAGCGAGACATATTTCGAAATTTTTTGGTAATATAGTCCTAATTGAGCAGCAATTTTCTTGAACATAAGTCCCATCAGCACTTTCATAAATTTCGACAAAAATGAAATTAACTTTTCTAGTACTTGTTTCCCATAAATGATTTAGGCCTTGTAAAATTGAAAAAAAGAAATCAGTGGGACTTTTGCGGTACTTTAATCCCAAGAATGTCCTGCTCAAAACAAAACAGAAAAAATAATGGGTCTGTTCTGGTACTTTTGTCCCAGAAAAGTCCTTTTTAAAACAAAGAACAAAAATTAAGTTGGAGTAAGTGGGACTTTTGAGGTACTTGAGTGCTAAGAAAGTCCTGCTCAGCACAAAAAAATTGAGTGGTATTCCACGATACTGTAGTCCTAAAAAATTCCTGCTCAAAACAAACCAAAAAAAAAGTGGGACTTTCGCAGTATTTTTGGTCTAAATAAATCCTCTAAAAAAAATTGAGTTGAAGATTTCCATCACTTTTGTCCTAAAAAAGTCCTGCTCAAAAACATTTGAGCTGAGCTCTTCCGGTACTTTTGTCCTAAAAAAGTACAATTGAAAAAAAATAAATGGGACTTTTCCGGTACTTTTGTCCTAAAAAAGTCATGCTCAATAAAAAATTGAGTGGAATTTTTACGCTATTCAAGTTCTTAAAAAGTCCTACATGAGAAAAAATTATGTAGGACTTTTGCGGTACTTCAGTGCTAAAAAAGTCCTGCTTGGCAAACAAATTTTTTGAGATTTTCCCGGTACTTTTGTCCCAAACAAATCCCCCTGAAAAAATTTAAGTTGAACTTTCACGGTACTTCAGTCCTGAAAATGTCCTGCTCAAAAAAAAAATTAATTGGAACTTTTCCGGGACTTTGGTCCGGAAAAAGAGCTGCTCGAAAAAAAAATTCTGTGGCACTTTCCTGGTACTGTTGTCACTATTTGGACTTTTAAAAAGTTTCAAGAAAAGTTGGTACTTAAGTACTGATTTGTCTCATATCTAGTACTATAGCAAGACTTTGTGCGGGATCTCTATGGGACTTTTTCTTTTACTCGGGTAAGTGTCGTGCATTTCTTTGTATTCATATTCTCTTGAAATCCCTTGAAGAGTATTTGATTTCATTAGTATGTGTGCGCCTGTTTATTTTAACATTAACCAAAGTGCTCCTAATTTGTATAGAATAAGGCATACACAATATTTTCTCCAAAATATTAGAAAGCATATCGCAATTCTATAAGAAATCAGCCCTAAACGAAGTCATAGAATTTTCGAAATTTATGAAGAAAAGTGTGGAAAATTTTCCCTAGTGTTTGCCTAAAGTAGAAGATGGAATGAGCAAATTGTAAAAATTTAAAAATACATGCAGTAATGATAATTGTTCAGGCATATTTTGTGAGTGCAAGCATTGTTTTATTCTCACCATTTTCTTATGGTGGATTTTGACAACTTTTTCAAGTAGATAAATTAATTTCATTCATTCCTTATTCATAATGTAACTTTGGATCATAATTTTCACAGGACTTATGTAAGTATCGTTATTCGATATAATAGTCGGTGGAATGAAGCTTTCGATCCAGTTACAATCTAAATTACAAAGTATAATTTCTCCTCATAAAATTACTATAATTTTACTATACCCTATCATGGTCAATTAGAAATATGACCTCACAAAGGCAACAATTTATATAGCTATTTTTTATAATTTTAACTAGAATATTTTAAAATATAAGCAGTTTTTTGATATAAAGACAATACTTCATTTACTGGGGGTAAGTTTTCAAATTTTATGTATTTCTTCAGTTTCTTACCTTTGCTGGTAATAGTTTACAATTTCAAGGCAAAAATAAGGTTATTCGTATGTATCCTATGAAAAAGCGTGCATTTTTAACGTTGAGAAGGGGTTTATTGCAACTTTAGGGTGTTATTTACCATCCACATAGAACATGTTATTTTTCAATATTTTTATACTTCTCTTCACGCCTTCGTCCCTTGAATTTTGCTACATAAAATAGAAAATCTATCATTAGTATTTGAAAAAAGATAGCTCTTCTTCATCCATAATATATCCCTTAGGCTTTACATGACTTCCGTTTCTTACAGTTTACGCACACGGGTGTCTTATGGTTACTGTTTTATGTCTAAATTTTTCTGAATAATTTTTGTGCTTATTGTACTCAAAATGAACAAAACATTTTGATTACAAATTGTAGACTGCTCGAAATTTTTTTTTTCTTTACAAAATGTGTGTTTTTTAATTTATATCTTAGGTGGGTTTTCACCTTTTCTACACTTTTTCCTCTTTTACATTTGGGCTACCCTACTCAGCAGTGACGAACATTCAGACAAATAAAATAAATCTGATATATTGATTTTTGGTATAAAACCCTCTTTACTCAACATAATAAAATATTTTTGATCGATTTTACATCGTGTATCTACCTACTAAAATTTCAACAGAGCTTTCTCAAAAGACCTAACTGCAGCAACCACAGCTGAAAGCCTCAACGTACTAAGAATGAACCATGTGAAGCGAAACTATTTAATATATATTCACAAATATCCACTGTCTTGTAATTCCCTTTGCTAATAACTAGTACCTTTTTGAAAGTTATACATGTGTCCATAACGAAAGAAGATATTTTGAATAGTCACATATCAAGGACGTCTAGCAGTGCTATTTAATTGATATATGAAAAAATGTATGAAATATGAGTATAAGAACAAATTCATAATAATTTATTATGAAACAAACGAAAATCTTTTCCGCTATGTAAAATTCTGCCGCCTGGTTATTATTCATAACTATAATCAAATTTTCGATAGTATTCCCTTGAATGAATCACCATTAAACATGTTAATATCAAATTTCTGTATTGTGATACTTATTTCCTTTTTTTAGAAGTAATCATTATCCCAATTTTCTATACTTTTCGAAAGTGATTTTAAATCGTAAAACCATCTTTAGATCATTTTTTTATATAACTTTTTATGGGGTTCTGTATCTTGAAATTAGAGAATTTTTAGCCGATAAGAAGGGTTTCGAGAAAGTTGGCATTGAGAGAGTTTTGATGTGACAAATGCGTTGATATAATGAAAATTATTCTCAACCATCTAAAAAACAATGAACATTGTACATATATCGTAAATCAGTATTCACAGATTTGAGAAACACAACGATCTCGGAAAAATTCCTTTTTCCACATGAAGCCTTCTTACAAATATGTGCGATAATTAAAACATCGACAGAAATGACATGGACCAATAAAAATTTGTTCTAGAATATATATTGATATAATTTTACATATGACTTCATTTGTTTCTATGAAGAATATACTATAAAAAATTGAACAGAAAATCTATATGAACATATCGTTAAATAAAAATAATTCTGTTAAGACTACGCTATCTTCATTGATACCTGAATTTAGAAAGTCAAGTGAGATAGCGACTTGTATATATACTCGTATATTCCCATATACCAGCATATATACTACTCGCTAAGCTTTTAGAATATTCATCAGTTATGCTGTTAACGAATTTCTTCGTGAATCCGTATTATCCGCATAATACAAAATGAGAATCTTCGACGGTACTCTACTCTTCGCTTTCGCCGTTTTCATTAATGCTATTGGTAACTATATAATGGCATAATATCACATTATCACATTAATATCACATTCAATCAAAGTTGAATTAATTGAGCTTAACCATCTCATTTTTTGATGAAAAATACATTTAGTCCCACCAAAAACATGTGCGAACCAAAAAGTCTGCCAATTACAATCACATGAATTTATGAAATGAAAGTTGGACAAGTTATTTGAAACAAAAATCGTAGTGAAATATATAAAGAAACTTTTTTTTATAAAGTACCCTATTATGAATTCATTTAAAAATAAATATTGAAAAGCCATATCGGAAATTATGAAACTTGACGGGATTGCAGAATGGGACCTGGCTGAGGTGTCCTGTTACGAGGTCTCTGGAAAACTAGGCGACCTGCTAGATTATGCAGCCTTACCCTTGCATACGGGACTCTGCAAGTGTGGACGAACCTTTTCCCTATCTGCTCGTGGGGACAACTAAGACAACATTAAACGCAGTTGTGAATGCGGTCCAAAACGATCAAACGCGTAGAGTACCCAACAATGGGCTGGCAAACAGTGCCGATCGTCCCAGAGTTTGGGGGGCTGAAAATAATTTTGATATAAATGCGATGACGGACCGGCGAGGTGGACGGGTTAAGTGGACGAACCGACTCAAGGATGATGTGCTGTCTTGCTACGATCTCAGCATTATCTCTGATCGCAAACGTTGCATAGCGTACCTGCATACTCTGTGGTGCCAGAAACACCCAGAGCTTCCGCACCTTGCACAACAGTTGTTGCAAAACCACGTAAAGCACCTCACGTGGACAGAATAAGTGCGCTCAACGCTTCCCCAACCGTTGCAAGAACAAGCCGCAGACGAAGAAAAGGAAGCGATATTAAGACCAACCTCGGAAACCGGGCATCCCCCGAGAAAAGATAGCTATTTCAGGACAAGGAGAAACATTACTATCCAGGTTACTCTAAGTCGAAGGTCTGGCTGAAATGGAGGCCGCCCTCCTTGAGAATCTTTCGGATGAGTTCGACTATCACTTGTTCAGCTTATGATGGGGCAAGAGCTTTGGCCAATTGGAATCAAAGGGTAGAGCCGACGATAGGTCAAAAGACCAGAAGACGCTTGCATCAACTAATCATGAAGATTGGCTGAGCTAGACAGAACGCTACCCGTATTCAGTGTGTGATTGACTACATAACGTCTGGAGAGCGTTTCACGGCAAGAGTCCAAAAGCTCGCTCACGAACTCAGGATCCACCATCACACATTGAATACGTCGAAGCTGCTGACCGTCAATCAGTTCATTGTTGAAAAAAATACGGGTGTTATGTTACGCAAGGAGAAGAATACAGATGAGGGATTGATGTATCAGGGAGAATCAACAGTTTCTCGCTGATCTGTCGCGCCTCTTCAGCGATCCTCCTGTTTCTGTAGTAAATCCGCCCAAGTCCAAGGAGGTCATGAATTTTTGAGGAAAGATTGATGAATTTCGACACACACTGAATGAGGAAACTGAGGACGTCATCCGTTTAAAGGAGCTGTGCGACAACTTCATAAATTCCAAGAAACAATGCCCACCAATCACAGCCGAAAAGGTGAAAGAGGTACTGAGAGGCACGAAAAAGTTCTCCGCTGATGGACCAGATGGTATCGAGAACACTTGGTTGAAGAAGTTTACGTGTACACACTAACATATGGTCCGAATCTCTACCTTATATTTAAAGACGAAAACGCCTGGGCACGCTGTATAAAATCTTTATGGCTATCATGAAGCGCGGGATTGATGGGACGATTGAACCTGTGTACAGAGAGATTAGCGAACAACTTAAATCGAAAAGAAGTGTAGCAGGCTGTCGGGAAAAACTGGGAATTGACAGGTACGTCTGCAAAGACACCATAGTCTACCAGCGCAATCTGACTCTGTTCCTTTTTGCATCACACTTTCGCCGCAGTCAGGACGTAACACCAGTGAAGGAGGCACCACGAAGCAGATACAAGCATCTCCTTAGACAGATATGGTCTTCCAATCTGTCGGCGTTGAACAATAAGGCTGCGACTAATATATTTGGCGTCCCTGTTCTACTTTATTCCACTGGGCTGGTTCCACGGACGAGGTATGAGCTCATAGCCCTCGACATCGCCACGCATAAGATCATGCATATATAAGAAAAAGATCTGTCATATCAACTGGTCCGCTCCGCCCTTATACATACCACGTCGTGAAGGTGAGCGCGGACTTCTGAATCCCCAATGTCTTCATAACCGAATTATCACGGGTACAGCTCACGTTGTCGGAAACGGAAGAGATCTCCTCCTGGCAACGGTCAGGAATCACGAGATAATTTTTTAGGAAGCGTTCCCTCACAAAGCCACGGAGCAGATGGCCGGGACTTTCGGCCTGGATCTCAACATCAGAAGGACGGAAATTATATTAATTTATCTAGACTCTCCGTTTCTAAGAGCATGGGTAAAGGAAGCAGAGGTCAAGAACTACCGTGAACAGCTTCACGACAAGAAAGTGCACGGGAACATTCACAGAAATGTAAAACATTAGTCCTTGTCGATATAGCTAAATTTTGCTTCCCTCAAGTCATCTGGACTGATCCTCAAATCATACCGCAGCCGCATTTTTCTTCAAGAAGTTCTCAGCGATAGGGGCAGAGCGTGTCATTCACACTCTGAGCACATTGGGCACATACTATCCGGGTGTCCCACTCACGCGAAAACGACTTGTATCTAAAGACACAATGTGGCCTTGAGAGTGATTTAGTATCATCTTTGTCGCTCTTACGGTGTTGGCCGCGACCCTGCCCTGTCGAACGCTGAAAGGATAATGAAGTCAAGTTTTGAGAACGAGCAGTGCGGAATTTACTGGAACTACAAATTCGATCCAGAAGTGAACCATATATTGAACATCCAAGGCCTGACATCGTACTCTGTAACAAAGAGAAATGAACTATGTTTGTGATCCTCTGCCAATCATGTCGTGGTTCCTGACCATTTTGAGGAGAGGATCTCTTCCATTTGCCACGATGTGAATTATACGCAAGATAATTCGGACATGAAGACATTGGATTCATGGAAGTCAGCGCCCTCCCTTACGGCGTGAGATGTATAAGCGCGGGACGGAAGAGTTGACATGCAAGCTCTTCTGCAATCTAAAGCTTTTTGAATAGCGTTTAAGAAGGAATACGTTGGCGGTGTGAACTTTTTTCGCGTTCTGCGTATCTTTTGAAAGAAAATGTTTGGTTTGAAAGAAATTCTCCGCCATTATATAAATTCTCAACATGTTTCAATTTTTCTGATAGTTTCAGGCAGGGTGTGAAATTTCCCACCGTTATACAATAAAAGAAATTAAATATCTCAATTAGTTGGAAAATACAGCATCTAAAAATTATTTCCACGAATTTTTTCAATTCTGAAAAAAATTTTGGCACTCCTTCTAAAAAGTTTTCTAATACCAAACTTTATGCTTTTGCGACAATTACAGCAAAGTTATCAATGTCTTCAGTGTACCCCTTGGCTTAGATGGCCTGTTCTGATCTAAGCGATATTCGCGTTTTTCTAAGACAATGTCTAAATTATTATTTTCGGGTGAGAATAAGAAATGAAACTGTGACGTATACTAAATCTGTTATTGCTACATTTATGTCCCGAAAGGAATCGCATGTGGGTTTATTCCATGTTCAAAGAAAAAATATATCCCACGCGCTTATGACGCTCGCCAACTTCCGATTCATTTTTCTTCGGAAGCAGTTTCTCAAAGTTCTATTTTCAAAAATGCTCCGGCAACTTGTTTTTCAACCTGAATGGTTCGTCATGAGCTTCGAATACCATCAATTCATATGGTTATTCGACCTTATACACGATTCCAACTAAAATCATCAACAAATAATTTTTAAAAGAAAAAACAGACGAAAATATTAAGAAAATATTTGACACTATTTCACTTATATTTAAAAACACACACACACGCACGCGCTCATCTGGACAATTGCTTAGAACGTTGTGTTAGAAATTCTTTATTTGAGGAACGTTCAATTAATAGACTGAAATTAATTTCGAAATTGTTACCATCACAAAGATTTCTCTCTGAGAAAGCATAAAGCGATGTGAGTTTTTGTAGAGCATTCTAACAAGTATTTAATAAATCAATATAAAAGACAGTATATGTTTGCCTTTAAGGATTATAACACTGGGACTGCAAGTTTGCCGCAATTTGTCAATTACTCTTATAGACTTTTCTTTTTAAAAAAACAACCAGCCAAATATTTTGCGTGCGTTTCCCTATTTATTCATTCTGATTTACATTATATCATAAATATTAAGATGCACCTATTTCTAGTTGATGATAATATGTTTGAATTCAATAAACGTTTCTATTTCAGTAGCAAGAGATCATGTCATCATTGCATGGCAGGACATATACTTTACTAAACCAATATCTAATTTGTTTGGCGAAACTGATAATGCGTTTGATATATTTGAAAACAAGTTTTGAAGCCTGTGCCCTAAAGAACTTACGCGATTGGGTGTCGACATTTGATTGTTATTTGTTCATGCGACTGATCGGTTGGAATGGCCGTCTACGGCAAGAGAGAGGCCTGGGTCCTGATGGACCCTTGACTACTTCTTAGGAACGAGGGCCTTCTATTTGCACCCTCATACCCTTCATTCAGTCCAACCCTAAACAACTACTCTCACTTACTCTGAATAGCATCTACGATGGCTTAGCAATACTGGGAGCTCCTAATCGGACGGTTGGAATCCAGGGCGGTGAAAGAGAGGATATCGATGTCGGGAAAAAATAGAGAACTGAGGGAGTCCAATTGTTTAAAGGTGCAACTAAACCCGTTCTCGATAGTCGGTTCTAGATAGGACTCATATGAGTTCGCGGATGGGCCATTGACAGTTTTGAAGGCTTTCCTGGTCATGTCCGCGTTTCTCTCATGTGGAGGCTGGAGAAGCACCGATGAATGACCAGAACGGTGTGGGACCCGATCACTCGCCTCGCGGTGCTGAGTACTTTCAGTAGTTATCGCTGAATTCAGTTCGCCGCACAGTGGAGACTGACTCCGCCAGTCGGGTCCACTGGTTTGCCACCCCGGCAATGATACCATCCGAACATGGTCAGACTCGCCTATTTGCTTGTACCGACGATCGAGAGCGGGTTGGCAGATGGAGCTATCGTTTATTTTCATTTGAATTACAGTATAGATTTGAATTATTCTCCTATTTTCCAACCATGAACGAGACAATTGTAAAAGAAGAGAAAAGACGGTCGTCAGGCGACGCTCTTCCAGAATGGGCAGCGTTGACGGACGACACACTTCTGCAAAAAATCAACCCTAAGAGAACCTATTGCATGGAGCTGATTCTGTGATGAGTAATTACAAAGAAAGTGGCTACTTCAGCGTGTTCGTTAATTTTATTTATCACTAACTGTTACACTGAAATATCCACTATACAGGATGTTCCAGACTCAACTGTCCGGATTAATATAGCTGTATAAAAAAATCAGATGAAAAATTCCTTTT
Source organism: Melikaiella ostensackeni (assembly GCA_032362435.1). Classification (NCBI taxonomy): domain Eukaryota; kingdom Metazoa; phylum Arthropoda; class Insecta; order Hymenoptera; family Cynipidae; genus Melikaiella; species Melikaiella ostensackeni. The sequence continues at coordinate 6,267,064 of JAUMHM010000089.1, read as the reverse complement.
TCAAAAATTAGTTGATGTTTTAGTCGATGAGTTATAAAATATTTAAGCTAAACCAATTAGGGGCGCGGTATGGAGAGTTGTGCGTGCATGAGCGGGAGTCCAACTCTGAATTAGTGACCATGTGTTCCCCCGTCGGCATCTCCGACACGGCGCTTGCTTGCATGTAGTCCGTATTACGAGTACAAGAGCGTACTATATACACCATAACAGTCGGCCCTGTTGGCAAGAGGAGGCTGAGTCGGGGAGATTTCGGTAGTGGGGCTAGTCCCCTATTTCGTCATCTAATAGACCTTCCAGTAGTGTTTATTCTTTGAAACAGAGTGGTGAGAATTCAACATGAGTGCTGTGTATTGGAAACGTTTCGAAGCGGTATTTTTATCTTCGCATCCAAAAGGCCCTGAAATGTCTTATAGAGAGGCTGCAAACTATATTGGACGGTCAAAGGCATTCGTCCAGAAGTGGGTTACGAGGTTCAAGACCACGCAAAATGTTGATGATCTTCCGGAGCGCGGGAAAACATGAGCCACAAGATTACGTGAGGATAAGGTCATCATGAAGCTGTTCGAAGCGAATTCTCAACTAACTCTGCGACGAGCTCAAAAATAGCTTTCGAAAAAGAAAGTTGAAGTGAGTCTAATGAGAATAAAACGCCGCTTGCAAAAGTAGCGACTAGGATGGCGAGGCACACTATAGGAACCGCTACTCAGACAACAACACATAAAAAAACGAATGGCGTGGGCCTCGGCGCATATCGATATGGAGTGGCGCAAAGTAATTTTCACCCACGAAGCATCGTTCTGGGCATGGATACCCTCCAGACGTGCCTGGTTTCGTCGTGAAGAGCCAGTCTTGCAACGCACTGTTAAACACCCGATAAAGGTGCATGTTTGGGGTTGATTCTGCGAGTAAGGATTTGGCTCTTCATGCGTGTTCACAGAAAACCTCAGCGCCAAAAATATGAAAGGGCTCTATCAGCAAGGCTTGTTTCCTTCTGCCAAAAAGTTTTTTGGCGAGGAAACCGATGGCTGGATGTAACAGGAGGATAAAGACCCCAAGCATCACAGCCACTTCTGCACACGCTGGAAAGAAGAAAATGGCATCACGACCTTAGATTAGCCTCACAGTCTCCTGATGCCAATTTAATTGAGAACGTGTGGTCGGTCATGAAGAGGAAGCCTTAGAGGAAACGTGTGTTCAACCTGCAGCAGCTTTCTCACCAAGTTCTTTAAATATGGAGGTCGCTTCCTGCAACTTATGCCCGAAATCTCGTTGAAAGCATGCCAAGACGATGTCAAGCTATACTCGAGAACCATAAAGACTGGATGATTTATTAGGTAATGATGAAAAAGTACATTTGATGTACTTTAAAATACTATAAGCTTTTTTTCAATTCTATGAATTCATCTCGTAGATCTGGTGTATACACTCTTCTGACACAGACAAGACACGGCGCGCCATGACGCACAATGGGGAAAAAGTACATTTTTTGATTCAAAATACGATTTCGGCTGAACCTGTGGACTGATTTCGATATTTTTTTTTTAAAAAGCTGATAAAATTTCGGAGAGAATTGTGGAGCCCGATTTTTAACAAAGGTCTTCAGTTTTTTAAAAACAAACAATTATATTGGGAAAAAATTGCAATTTTTTGAGTTTAGTCCTTTAGCTTCTTGGAAATAGGATGAAAAGTTTCGCAGTCAACTCAGTTTGATAGGGCAACATCACTAGAAGATTATCCGATAGCGAGCGTCCAACAAAAAAATTTGATGATAAACAAATTATTCGTTGAAAGTTGATTTGCGCGAATTTTCAAATGTATTAATATGTATAATATTAATCCAAAAAATCAAAAAACCGATTTTTCAAATATTTAAAGTGGCCATAACTTCCTCACTTTTAAATAAAATGTATTAATATTCAAGATCAATCGATTCATCTAGAATCAAGGTATCTTTTTATCTCTTACATCAACTTTGAATTATGTTGATAAAAATTTTTACTATAAAAACCGATTTTTCAAATATTATAAATGACTATAACTGCCTTACACTCCAGGAAAATGTATCAATATTGAAGATCCATCGATTCGCCTCGAATTAAGAAGTCTTTTATGTTCTTGCATCTACTTTCAATTATGTTAATGAAAAAAGTTTAACCATGACAAACCCACTTTTGATTATTATAAAATGCATAAAAAAATGTTTTGAGATATTAGTCGTGAAAATAGGCCCTCCAAATTTTATCAGTTTATCTACAGCAATCTTCAAATTATCATGTCAACAAGAAAGGGCGACATACACGTCCAGACATGTACACACACCTACATCCTAACAATTAATTAGAACGCTGTATTAGACATTTTTTGTCTGAGAAACGTTTAATTAAATCACTTCAAAAATATTTGAAAATGCTACGGCTAAATGCTTCCTCCTTGAGGAAGCAAAAATAGAGTCGACCGTGCTGATTTTTTATATCGCCTAATTTGCGATAAAATGTGAACAAAAATGTTTCAACAAATAAAAATGTTTCAAACAATTCATAATTGATAAAAAATACTTGAAGGCAGTTTCTACGTGCACCGAAAAAATTCGACTATTTTTACCAAAATTTAAGAACAAACAGTCTCTTTTCCTAAAGAGGTGGCTGTAATTTGTACTTGTTTTATTGGGCCTTACCGCAGAGATAATGTTGGCCCAATAAAAATTTATTCTGGAGCGTATGAAGTTTATATGATTCTCATATGAAGTAATCATAGAACTGTATATATGTTTATTCGTACGTTTCCATATACAAGTATATATATTACTCGCTAATCTTGTTGACTATTCATTTATTATGCTGTTAAAGAATTTTGCCATGAATCCATATCATTTATACAATCAAGAATGAGACTCTTCGTCGGTACTCTGTTCTTCGGTTTATCCGTTTTCCCTAATTCCTCTGGTAAATTTATAATTATAGCATATAATATCTGTAATTTTAAGTATATGTGTGAAAGAGAATTTATTGCAATTCAGCTAAAAATCTTCATGTGAAGGTACACGTGAAAATTCAAGTAGAAGTCTATACGTGAAATTCCGCGTAGAACTTTCTAGATTACGTGGATTTTCTCAAAATACTACTCAAATGTACATTTTTATTTTCTGTTTGAAGTTTTTCAAATTAAAAATCCTCTTCTTCCAACTGACCTATCTCAATGAACCTGAGAACTGTCCACCAAAGGCCAATTCGCTTATAAAATTCTTTGAAATGCTATCCTGTCCACAGTCTGCGCTGCTAGAAATTTCTGTCTTACTTTTACGAAATACGATTAGAAGTTTTATGCCATTACATGTTTGATAAAATTATGATGAATTTGGGAACAATCTGATAAACTTAGAAATATTCAGTTCCAAGTTCAGTAAGTTTAAGATAAAATTTGGAAAATTAAGTTACTAAATTCGTAACATTAAGATACGCTTGAATTAAGAATCGAAAATTTCATAAAATTTTTGGTTACATTTCTAACGTCACAACTTCGTAAATATCGGCATATCTCTAACAGTGTACATACAGATTACGGGCTGTGATTTCGATGTCAGGTGTTTCTACTTTGTTTGTATTTCTAATCGTATTGTGCTCATTTTATGAGCACTTTATTATGACATTATTATGACACATATTACTTGATACATATTATTATGACATTATGACTAATTAACAAATATACTTGAAGAAAAAAGAATTACAACTGGATGAAGACCAATTTTTTAAGAGTATTTTTGGAAATCTTTTATATTTGACCATTATCTTTGTATTACGTTAATGCACACCCGAAAAAATATTTGTTTGCATCAACAAAATTTTGGTCAATCCAAAAAATATTTTGTTTGATTCAAGAAAATATTTCAGTTAATTCATGTCAATGTTTCTGCTGGATTAAGAAAAGATTTCGGTTGATTCATCCAAAACTATTAGTTCATCTAACCATAAAGGACCCCGACCAATTCACACTGTAAATGTCTTACCGTTAAATTGACTTATCTTGTGCTAATTATTTAGTAATTTATTGGAGTTCTAAACATCGCAAGCCGAGAAAATTCCACGGCAAGCCACTTGAAATTCAAATTGTACAGGATACTTTGTTTATTTTATTCAAAAAATAATTTTCTTGATTCATCAAAAACTCAATCACGGAATCTTACGTAATCACGCAGATTCAAATAATCTTGCGAATTTTTACACTTAATCACGCAAGCACATATTTTCAGCAAGATTTTTTATGTAATAACAACTCAAGTATGGATTTTCTGTACCGAGCAAGACATTAAAGAATGAATCCGCGTTCACAAACAAGTTTGATTGCTACTAATTTGGTATTTACTCTTATAATCTTCGATTTTAAAATAAACAACCAGCCGTATCTTTTGCAAGCGTTTTTCGATTTAATCGTTCTTATTCATATTATAAGTATTGAAATTCACATATTTCTGTTTCTTTTTATAGAATTGAGTTCACAACGTTTGAGGGATTTATTTGCTGAATCCGAAGGTGACGTATTTCCTCCTATCAGGACATCCATACCATATTCAAACCACCTGCGAAAATAGGACAACTTCTAGACAATCCTAAAGATAAAAAGGCACCTCTCAGTGATCCGGGCGTATATAAAATCCCTTGCCCCTGTGGCAAAGTCTATATTGGAGAAACCGGGAGAGCGGTGAGCCAACGTGTAAAAGAACATGAGAGTAAATTCAGACTGAAACATTTCACGCAATCAGCAATAGCTGAGCATCAGATCAAGACAGGACATAGGATTTTATTTGACGAAACAACCGTCATCGCAAAAATATTCAATATTTTGTCAAGAAGACATAGAGAAGCAATCGAAATCTTAAAACACCCTGATAACATCAATAGTAACAATGGATATAATACCAATCCGATGTGGCTTTCCGTCCTTCCGGTTTTTCAAAAAAGACTTGATTGGCCAATCAGGTCTGACCAGTCCCCACGGTGGGCGTTCTGGCCAATCACAGGCATCGTAGAGAGTATATATAAGAGCAACATAATCTGTTTCAACATAATTTTCAGTTTCAAGTTAGCCCTGAAGAAGTGAACTGCAATGTTCATGAAACGTCGGCAAGATTCGTAGTTTTTATTGACAAGCACATTGAAATATCGACTCTTTTGTAACAACTTGTTACAGAATTAGCGCAATGACTTCGGCTAGGTCTGACTTTTTGTAGAAAATCGACGTTTTTCCTGGAATTCCAAAGAAAACATTATATATTTTGTTTTATAATAATTATAAGTATTTCAGTGAATGTCAAAAAACAGCCTGGGCGGTACTATAAAAATAATTCCAACACTTCAAAACTTTTTTATAGAAATTACTTTCAGTAATTATATTCAATATTGATTTGGATTATTTATGCAGGATGAGTTCAATTGGAACAATTTTGGTCAATATGGAGTCATCGTGGCTCAGATGGTATCGTTATTCTGTTATGTTTCAACACGGCAGTCTTGGTAGCCATGCTGGCGCGGGTGCGATTCCCAAAGCAAGAAACGAGGCTGAATGCATTTGCAGAAAGTTTCGCTACTCTCCTTTGGCATACTACCCCACAGATATCCTGAAGTTATAATCAATCCTATAGTAAATTCGCTAATGACTCTGGCGGTTGATGCGACTATAAACCTTCAGTAAGAAAATCCAGGTCAATGAAGGGCTTAACTCGCTCCTTCCCTGGTTGGTTTGCAGTTTCTGACATGCTAGTTTTGTTGGCCAGGTGAATTTATTAAATTAATAAGGTGTTCGATTTGTGACGATAAACTGGTCGTTTTTTAGAGACACAATGAAAAATATACCTCGGCCCAGAGTCAAACCAATAGCTCTGTCTTGCCATGAGACAGCGCGTTAACCAATTTCGCCATCAAGGCCTCGATATATAATTTCTCGTTTCTCATAGCCGCCAGAGCTGGGCAGTATTTCACGAAAATTGTGTTTGAGGTATTTGAAATACAAAATACATTCAGGCAAAATTAACTATGGCCGCTGCTTGCTGTGACGCTGGTATTACCTGACGTGATTGGTATTGGCCGGTCATGACAGTAAAGGTTTGTAAAAGTTTCGGTTGGAATCGCGAAATCATTCTAAAAATAATTATAATGTAAAAAAGCTAAGTTTAGCAGACGAGAATTTTGAAACTCCACGCATGCTCCGCGGGAGTTTCGAGGTGGATTTGAAATTGACAATTTACAGTTTGTCTGATTACATGGAAAGGCGTTGGCATTTGTTGCACGAAATTTTATCAGACTTATCTGCTTGAACAAAGATATTGCATCCGCTTGCTCCTGGTTTTGGTACATTCTCCACCGGGTTCTCTAACCTTAATTTACCTCACAAAATCCGATTTAAGTAATATGTCGTTGAAAGAATATGCAATTCAATGCTGGATTTATAAAAATTCGCAATTGATGCATCTTTGTGGATGCGACACGTCACAACTTCGAACCGGATTTCTCTGCTAAGAAAGTTTGTTGCATATTTCTGAACGCCTTGCTCAGCATAAATGGAGTCCATGATTCTTTTGAGATTTTTATTGACATCGCGATAAATTTCCTGAATAGGCGAAACACTTTTGGTGCGTTGATAACTTGATCCATTATCATTACTTAGAAGTAACGAGTAGACGGAACAAGAGTGAAGAAATTCACACTTCTTTTTCAGTGACTTCAGCATTAAAGCAGTGGTTGCTGAAACGTTTCCTTACTTAAGGATGTAGTTTTTGGAACCAACAATTTTTGGAGTACTAAATGGATTATGTGGCGTTTCTTCTGGCCAGGGTCTAAGATCGCCAGATTTATCAGGTTCATCTACAAATTCCAAATAGTTTTGCCATGCTAAAAGGGAAGCACCTTCATCTTCACAGTTCGCACCTAGAGCGTGGTAATGGGGCAAGTTATTGATGACCAATGCTTTGAAGTGTACTATGAACTGATAGCACGTTGGCTTATTGCTCGTTCCCCATTATCACAGATCAAGCCAAAGAAATTCCCAAGTGGATCCTAGTTACAATTCTTAGTTTTGAGGTGCGTAAAACCTAATTTTTTTAGCTTCGTCCATAACTGTTGAAATCCTTTTAGAGTGCGATGAAGGTTTATCAAACAAAAAGGTTGTCTTGAAGTCGGTCCCTTGTTCACTGGATTCACAAATCACAATTGTGCAACTTCTCCCCTAGCATGCGAGAAAAATTCCATATGGAAACTCGAATTCATCCATAAAGTGCGATTTCCGCTCCGTTCATCGTGTCCAACTTCTCCATTGAAAGCATCGGTCCTCGCCGCGGATTTCTGTCGTATCTCAAATCATCTGCTTGATAGCTGCATCTTTAGTTGAAGCTTCATCGCAGACGGAGGCAACGACATTAAAGCCGACTTCTTTCACAGCTTTTACGACTTCTCCAATGCAATACTGCAAGTGATCACTCCTTGTTACAGCATAACAGAAGCTAAAGCAAACAGGGAAATTGTCGCCGTTTTCTGTGCTCCATATCATGAATACGAGTGCATGGTCTGCGTATTTCTCTGTTCTTGCTGTGCCCCAGTCTTCAATGCCAACGATTTTATCAGTTTCGCTGTCACAGTGGAGTCCTAGACTCAACAACGATACATCCCAGAGCAAAATCACGACTAGAACCTTCTCATTCTTGGCGAGGGAAGCTGCTTTCTTCAGCCGCTGTCTCGTACTCTCCGTGACCCCAGTATCCATTGAGATTTTTTTCAGTACAGTCTTCAACGTAGATCTTACTGGTACAGGTATTAGAGTCTGTAGGTAACGATAACATTTTGCAGACTTTTTGTATATTGACAAAGCGATTATTTTTTCTTCCGCTGAAAATCGTTGCCCCTTTGGATATTTATGATGAATCTTCATTATCATGTCTACAAAAAGACGTTCTACCGTCGACAAATTGTGACTTGAAGTTTCGTAGCGATCTGTCCTCAACACGCTCTCGACGTGCTCAATTCTGTCTTGACACCTAATTATAATCGAAAATGGCTACGTTGTACAAAAATAGGTTGAATTACAATTATTTTATCCCAAGCAGCTTTTTCTGTAAAAAAGTGTACGGTTACCTGTTAATTAATGACTAGACTTACTTGAAAAGTTATTTTAAAAATAAGTTAAAAAAATTATGCACATTTGAAATCGAAGAAAGATATTATAATAACTTACTATAAAACGTAAAGATGCATTGTAAAAATGTTACGTAAAATAAAATCTTGGGTATCAACTACAATACTCAATATGTATCCTCAAAGAAAGTTAACGTTTCCCTGTTAATTAATTACTAGCCTGATTACAAAAATCCCTTTGAAAAGAAGTTGAAGGAATTATGTACAATTAAAATCGGAAAGAAGCATCTTAATTCCTTACTATAAATGCTAAGATGCGTTGTGAAAATGTTACGTAAAATAAAGTCTTAAGTATTAACTATAATACAAACTTCGACTCCAAGACAGTTATCGTTTCCCTGTTGAATAATTACTAGACGGATTTCGAAAATTATTTGAAAAAGAAGTTGAAGGAATTATGTACAATGAAAATCGAAAATAAATATTATAATTTCTTACAATGAAACGTGAAGATGTCATGTAATAATGTTACTTTTTCCTGTTCGTGCAAATTCCTCTGCCGAAGTTTCTGCCAGATATTCGTTTGCTGAAGATTCCGGCTTCTTAGCTCTCTCCGGTGTTGAAATTCCCGTAGGTTGTGGAACATTAATTTCCAAATCTGCCATTTCTTCCTCAGCATTCGTGATTTCTCTCTCATTCTGTAAGAAAAAAAGAAGTTTCTGAAAGCCCTTAACTACTAAAGTATTTAATACACATTTGTAAAGCAAGCGGTGTTGAGGTATACAAGTTTTAAAGCTTTCTTTTTACGATTTCGAGTGATTTGAAAATGTTTCGAAAATTCCAGAGTATTTCAAATAGTTTGAGGCTATTAAAATCAAGCTCTAACTTCGAAATTCAAATGCCTTATTTCGATCAATGAATCCTCAACCAAACAGGTGAATTTTCAACAAAGAATACTAATTTTCTATTTAAAAAGGCGAATTGTCAACTGAAGAATTTCGTTTTCAAGCTGAAAAGTCGAATGTTTTGAAAGAAAGTTGACTTTCAACCCGGGAAAGATGAAGTTTCAACAGCAAAGTTGTTTTCAATAAAAAAGACGAATTTTCAACCAAATACTTGAATTTTCAACTGAAAAAATAAGTTTATGAAACAAAAATGCAATCATTGAATTTTCAGATTGAAAAATAATTTTTCAACAAAAATTGAAAAAAACAATTTTTTACCAAATAGTTGAATCTTCAACTTATGAAGAATAAATTTTCAGCCAGAGAGGTAAATCTTTAAAAAAATGAGTTTCTAACAGAGTAGTTCAAATTTTAAACAAGTGGTTGAATTTTCAACCAAGAATGATGATTTTTAATCAAATAAGTAAATTCTCAACAAAACAATAAATTTTCTACCAATGAGATTAATGTTCTACAAAAAAAGACAAATTTAAAAAAAATATGAACTTTCAACTAAAGGTGATGAATTTTTAAGCAAATAGTTCAATTTGCAGCCAAAAAAATCAATTTTCTACCCGGAAGATTTATTATCTACCAAAGAGACGAATTCTTAACGATATGCATGAATTTTCAATGAAATTGTTGAATTTTCAACCCAAAAATATGATTTTTCAACAAAAACTTTAGCTTTCAACCAAACACTCAAATTTACAAATTAATAGTTCAATTTTCAACAAAATAGTTTGATTTTCTACCATAATAGTTGGAGTTATCACCAAAATTTGAATTTTCGACAAAAAACTCAATTTACAACGAAATAGTTGAATTTTTTTCTAAAATCATGGATCTTCTAGACGTGACCAAGAAAGATTTTAATTCAAAATCAAGAACAGTCGAATTCAACAAAAAAAGACAAATTTTTAATAAAATAGTTTTATCCTCAACCAAAAAGGGAATGAGTTTAAAAAAAAAATGCATTCCATATATTTCAAAGGGCATTTTACCTGTTTGAAAGGGCATTTGACATATTTTATGTTCAAAGTTCAATGTTTTAAAGAGAACTTCTTAGCATTCTAGCAGATTTCAGAACATCAGAAATATTTTCTTATATTTCAAATTCAATATTACAATCTTTCAAATTTGAACGATTTGGACTTATTGACCATTTTTCGCGTAATTTGAAAGTCTTACCGAATTTACTTTCATACATATTTCAATTTAAACTTACCTGTCTGATGAAGAATGGAGCTTTGTCGCACTTTGTCCTCAATGCTATTCGTCTCCATCAATTAATCAACAAATCCCAATTTTCCGAGAGACGGCGAGTACGAAATTGCACCGACTTTCCTTAACGAAGAATCTGTTTCCCTGTAAGATAAATCCAACTTCTTGGGATCATCAGCATCATCGTGAGCATCACTCTCATCCTCCTCAACTTTAAAATTTGAAGTTGGCAAATTTGAAGTTGGCAACTTTGAAGTTGGGATTGCATCAGACTTCAATTTCATTTTTACGTCTTGAGATTTATTCATTTGATCCTCCGAAAAATGCAATCGGCAAATGAATAAATGATTGGAGATTATTTCATCGTAAGTCATTCTCTCCAGGTCCTTATTGCCAATCAGCGCTATCCACTGTCTTTTGATGTAATTTTTTGGAAACAAGTAGATTGGTATTTCTTTCTTCTTGCACCTTTTGGGCGAACTTCCTGGCACAGCACAAACAAATTTGTTTAGTTTGAATCTGTTCATTGCAATTTCACTACACATGACTTTCACAAAATATTTGAAAACATTCAAATGGCGGGTGCGAAAATATTTGAATAAAATTTTACGCACACACCGACGTACCAGTTTGCGCTTTCCCGCGGGCCCTGAAAGTGCCTAGTGAGGAACAAGTCAAGAATTTCGCCAAAGCTGGTGGTACGTTTGATAAATAAAATAAATGATTCCCAGCCTGGTGACGGTTTGAAGGTGTGGCATACAAAATCCTAGGCCTCGAGGGGTTTAATTCTGACATGTATGAAATACCACGTCACAACTGCCCATCTTTTAGACGAGGCATCACCAGGCCGAGCATGTCCATCACTCGGCTTTCGAGCACTCCCTCCGAGGTCCAAACTGATGATTTATCAATTCTGTGCTGACTTAAGTTGGCAATATGCCCTAATGTAATCATTTTAACTTTTGTTAAATAGTTTCAACGAGTTTAATACAAGACCTCATTCCATCATCCCGAACTTTCGAATTATAATTCTAGGAGAGCGTTCGCCCTCTTACGAAAGATTCAAATGGGTCGGATTAAGCCAACCACGACCGAACTCTGATCCAAAAATCATTAACTTCAAGACGATCCCCGAGATTCTCACTCATTCTACTATGATTTACGATTAGTTCAATTTTATGTACGAAGGGAAGCGTCACCCCCTTTTGGTTGGACGCTTCTATGTCCCAACTGACCTTCAAGATTAGACATTGAAACACAATAAGTGTTGGAGTATTTCCCCTCCACAGGGTCTAATAAATACTTTACACCTTCCGTATAGTTTTATTCTAGCCCCCCGCAACTGTGAATTGAAAATGTACCAGCTGTTGACCGTGACCGACAGAGCAGTGCCACCTATCCCGTGGTGCTAGTCCCGACAGAAAGCATAACACGATGTTAATTATGATACATTTTTGTTGAACAAATAGTTTTTAGTGATTATCTCGCGGTTTTTTTCACCAGAAATATAAAGTTAAAGTTTTCAAGAAATCTTTGATGGGTGTTATAATTTATTTATGAAGATGCCAAATACGACGTGTCTGCTACACAGAGAAAATGAAACGAGCGGACGCGCGGTTCCTCACGCGTGAACGACGCGTGGTTTCTCACGCGTGAACGACGCGTGGTTTCTCACGCGTGAACGACGCGTAAATGGGAAAATTTGGTTCCAAAATTGGTTCACAGTCTTGACAGACGTGAATCGCGCGAGCCTTGAGCCTTCGTCTCGTCTCTTCGGGACGTGAAACGCGGTGGAGCCGTTCACGGCTCTTCGCGCTGTTTTTCACGCGTCGTAGAGCTGTGAATGCATCTTTCGGGACAAATGTACCACTTTCACAATTATACGAGCCGTGATTCGCGTCTAGAGCAAATCTTTGGTGAAGTCGCTTTAATCGAGCGATATATATCGATACCGAAAAATTGGATGTGAACACGTCACTGACATGACTAAGAAAATTATGGTATGAGACAATTTTATAGGCATAAAACAATAAAAGAAACATAAAACGATTTTGTAGTGATGTTTTTTTTCATTTGATATTCTTTATCCAAACAAAATATATCTTATTACATTCATTTTTAACAAAATCAACGTGGATGACATTGAAACTCCTTTTCAATTAGTTTTCTTTCTTACATTTATTGTGCAATAATTGTTTTATGGAATATGAAATTCGTTATGACGATTTAAGTCGATAAATATCGAATGGTCGTCGTTCTAGTCGAATTACACTAAATCAACAGATTTGAGGGGTCACAGCTCTACGACGACGGAGAGACGTGACGAAGACTCGAGGCTCGTGCGATTCACGTCTGTTACCACTGTGAACCGATTTTGGAACCAAATTTTTCCATTCACGCGTCGTTCACGCGTGAGAAACAACGCGTCCACTCGTTTCGTTTTCTCCGTGTAGTCACATCCTGCAATGAGAAGCTACTGTGAGAATTGATTATATTATTTTATGTAATAAAGCATGATAGATAATTTATTTATTTGAGAAGGGAAGACTTGGGAAAAAACTGAGAAGAGAAGACAATCAAATGATATCTCTCAATTGTTACGTAATCAATCTAAAGATACTTTTTCATCGAAATTTTATTTAGGATGCGAAGAATTATTTCCAAACAATTACAACTCCTATCTCAATAATTTATTAATCAATCACTCATTGAACTTAATTTATTTATATCTTTTATTGTTATTGTTATACCTAGTCCCCTTCGGCTCTCATTACTTGAGAAATTTAATTGTTGGTTTTGTATAATATATATTCGAATTCAGGATTTACATCTATAAGCAGATAATTGCACAATTTTCGGCCGTACTTAGTTTACCAGATGCCTAAGATAATGAAGGTCAGTTTTTGATACATAAAAGTGCAAGAACATTATCTTCATAACAAAAAATTTGTAAACTCTCGTGACACTTTCTATCCACAGGCCTCAAGAGAAGTAACAGGGGGTTCGTTTATTCCTTTAATGACCCCTATTCCGAATTCCAGGCTTCTAGATCTAGTTCACTTGACTAAAGTCCCAAGTTTTTGAAATACCTAATTCTAAACTGCTATTTTCAGGATGTAAAGTTAGCTTAACCAAGCGTATTTTTTCAAACTAGTTATCTTCATGACAGGACAAGTGAAGAATAAGTAATTCATTTGCAATTCAGTAAAACCTTATTCATTTGGGAAAAACAAACACGCCCCCCAAGAGGCTTACAATTAAACAGGTAGGGGCATAATGCTGAAGAGACTAGAAGCGTAAGATACTCCAGCCCTGATAAGGGCTACGCCTTTCTTACTGTGGTGCGTCTCTCAGCTTCGAGCAGTTGTTATACTTGTGGTCCGTGTTCCCACATTTCGCGCACGGTTAGGCGAAAGTCTTCCACCAGCACTAAGGGCCCGGGGCACGCTCAAATTTCGGGTTTTGTTTGACCTTTTGCGCGACCCTCTCCCCCCACTCCTGGACCTCGGACCGCCCAACTTTCAGTTGGGAACTCACGCCTGGCGATGTTTCTGGCATCTCCCGCTTAGGCCTTCCCCTCGGTACTGTCAGGTGAGTCATTCCTTGGGCCGATTCCTCCGCAATCGCCTGGGTAGGCCGCACGCCTAAAGCCTCCTCATCCTTGGTCTCGAAGTCCGTTGCCTCTAGGAATTCTATCACTGCTGCCTCGAAAAACTCGATCACGCCCTTCTTATATAACGCCTCCAACACGCAGTTAGGGTCCAACGGAAACTCTTTCCGAAATGCCCGAAAGAGGTTTTTCTGCCTCTCGGTGTGGGGATACCCTATAATCGCGTATTCATCTAGATAGGTGAACACCACTCATTCCCTCTGCATTCTGATAACGGCCCCGCCACTATCAAGTCGCCACCACAGCGCAACTTACCTCGAAGAAGTTCTAAAAATCTGAAAGTCAGTGGTTACACTGTTCATTTTGAACTAATTACTTCTTACTCTTAGGCTGATCTAAAAATACGTGGCGTTCCGAAATTTGAATTTAAAGCCTCTAAAGAGTCTAGATAAACGACCCTAAACGACCTGTGAGAGAAAATATTGGTACTAACTAAAATTTTCCTTCAAATTTTTCTAGTATAAGCACTACTGTCTTTATGAACCCCTATTTAATTATTTCTATGCTGAATATGAGCGGTTTTTCAGCCACTTCCGACTCGGGCCTTCGTAGACATCTTCATCGGCCGAACGTTTACGATTAGCTTCTGCGATCCATACCATCTCGCCCTCGGATTCTTCTTGAATGGTCGGTTCCCCTTCCCCGTCCGAGTCCTGAATCTCGAGAAGTTCCATGTCTAGAGCGGCAGCCTCTTCCGGCGTAAGTTCATCCTCCTCCGACCGGTCAAGGTCAGGGGTGAATTTACCGTAGGGACTACCGGGGCAGCCGCACGGGGCGGCAAATTTTGGGTGCAACAAATTTTCGATGGCAGCAAAAAAATTGCGTTATATATTGCAGTCCTTTCGGTAAGAGTGTTCAACCAAAAACGTATATAATAAGGACTGGAAACTCGAGTGGAGGGGGTAGCACGAGAATGAGATCCCATGTCGTGTCAAAGCCGTCCGGTGCGCGTGGTTACTGCGCATCAGGCTACCTCTTTTTTT
>JAUMHM010000089.1:6213968-6225631 GCA_032362435.1 Melikaiella ostensackeni | reverse complement strand
ACAAGCATACAGATTTTTTGTTTGTGGCGTCATCTCTGTGTCAGGCTGAAGACTTTTCAGCCCATGTAGTATCTCCTTTCCGGACGATTGGAGACAAATTTATAACAAATGCGATTGAAAACTTCAAAAAATAATAATAAATACACTAATCTAGTTTGTTAAGTGAAAAAGATAATTGATTAGAAAAATTAAGGTACTTGGTTCATCTTTTAACTTGGAAAGGTTTCTGCATAGATATGGGGGAAACACATAAACCGAGCGCGAAGCGCGAGATCCGACAGACGCTGAAAAGGATGTATACGATAGCTTTTTCGTAGAAATCGTATTAAATACAATTTTTTTCTTCATTTACCTATTCAAGTTTCAAAATTTGAAGTCTTGAAAATAGTTCATAATTAGCTGTGATTATAGTTATTTTTCCACGTGATATATTTTGTTTGTATTTATTATAGAAGTATTTATTTGACCAAGTGTGCAGCGCAAGATTCGACGGACGCTCTCCCTAGGCATGCTCAAGCTTGTGAGCATAGCGACCCGCAAGTGAGAAGAATATGCCAGCGCAGCGGGCAGATGTTTTACAGTCCCTTTTGAAGTCTTAAACGGTGCTTAAACCTTTCATGGTTTAAAACGGTAACATCTATTTTCTCAATTTACAATTGACAAATTTCAAATGTTTTAATGCATATATAAATTTTGCAAAGCAGAAAAAAAGGCGGGAAAAAAGCAGAAACTTTTTTATTTTATTTTTAGTGTTTATCATGAAACATAGGTACCTTCTGATTGAATTTCGCATACGGGCGTCAAAGCGTATGTAAGGGGCCGTCCATAAACCACCTAGCCAGATTTAGGTCACTTTCGAACCCCCCCACCCCCAGGTAGTCTATCGTAGCTATTTTCCAGACCCCCCACCCCCCTAGAAGAACACGCGGTATTTTTATGAGAAACATTTTCTAAACAAAATTATTTATAAGAACAAAGTTTAGCATTTTTATTCATATAAGTCATCAGATTGAATGAAAGGTGAGACTAGCAATGCATGTAAATCATCTATTAGAGGCAAACAATTTTCTTTAGCTTTTTGACAATCGAGTTGACAAGTGCGAAGGAGTATAGGGGAAACCCCTGACTTAGCTCACTGGCTAGCTCGTATATATACTCTCTCTCCTTCTCGAACTCATAGGTTATGTGTTATATACTTTCTGTTGCAACATCCAGTGATGGGAGAATGCGGATATCTCTGTCATGCGCAGTAATGACCCCATGTGTCAACCCAAAAATATACAGAAATCACTACTGCGCATGACAGAGATATCCGCGTTCTCCCATCACTGGTATTATCAGAATAGGAACTCTATGAAAATTGCGCGGCCTTTTCAAAACAGAATAAAAGTATATCAATGTAAAACCACGTATCGCGGGCGACCCCCCCCTTCCTCCACATGGCTCATTGTAGTCTTTCAGTGCCCCCCCCCAGCCTGGACAGGCTACGTAGTTTATGGACGACCCCTAAGGGATGTTCTTCTTTTAAAAGGGAACAAGAATTTCCACAGGCCCTTTGCACTTTTAAAACTTGGCGATTTTTGGACCACCCTATTGTAGCAACCCAGCAATGATTGAAAAACTTGAGAGAAATTATGGTTAGCAATGGAAAATAAATTTATAAAATTATACTCACCCCAGTGTCGTAACAGCGCATACTTCCATCCAAGGAACCCGAATACATCCACCTTCGACTTGGATTCGAGGGATCAGGATTCAAAACATAAAGGCACGTGACTGCATGCGTGTGCCCTTTATAGATATTCAAAATTCCATTGGCGGTCAGGCTGTATCTGTAGATTGCGCCGTCTTCACTCGCAGCCAAGAAAGAGTCCCCAATAATCTAAAGTAGAATTTTTTCCCTTCGTATCAACAATATTCTCCACTCACTAATTATTTCGAATCAATCCAAACTTTTACAAAAATCTCTAATCTTTAACCTTAAACACTTCAAGCTCAAATATATTCTATCTTAATACATCCCAAAGTAATAAAAAAATACAAATTATCACAAAAAAAAGTAAAAAAAAATTATATATAATACTAAAAACTAGAATTGAAAAATTCTATTCTGGAATGAGGGTGTCCAGCGGAAACCTGCGATAAAATTCAAGCAGGTTTTTTTAAAATGTCCGCACGAAAGATTTAAAGTTTCTTTCTTATATAAGTGACTTTCGTGACAATTTATTGTTTCTGAAAAAATAGGGTCAATAATGTAAACAAAATAGGTATATTAAGGTGGTCCAAAAAAAACGAATTTTGTGTTATTTGGTGAACAAAATTGTCCTGATTTTTTGAGATTAAAAAAAAATGAGGACAGCTATTGATCATAAAGCTTTAAAAATCTATCAAGTCGTTTAATTTCTAAAAGAATCCAAATGCGCAAAGTCACCCCTTAAGATACTACAACTCAATTTTTAAATATCTTTTCTGAATTTTATGAATGTGAAATGAAAATTTTAATGGCAAATTATAAAAAAAAATATTATACAAATATGGAAAAGAATACCCTTAAATTAAACATTTTTAAGTTATAGTATCTTAAGGGGTGACTTTTAGTGAAAATGGGGGGAAGGGGTGAATTGATTTACAAAATTGAAATTTTTGGCCAATTTAAATTTAAATTTGTAGTTTTGTTCACACAATCATTCACGTCCATTCCACCAAATAACACAAAATGAAGAGGTGACATCTTAAAGAATTGAAAATTCGTCTTTCTTGGACCACCCGTAAATTCAGTAAATTTGTAAAATACTGAGTTGTTTGTTTAAAAATGAATTATAATCATCTGAGCTTCAATAATATTTGGTATATTTGAAGAAAAAATAATTAAATGCAAAATGATATTATCAGTCATGTCTTATGAAAGAAAGAACATTATTAATTATGGAAAAAATTTAAAACTTACGAGAAATAATTATTTCAACCATATTTTTTGTAATTGAATTTATTCTTGCTGTCGCTTCTTACCAATTTTTAAAAAATGGTTGAATTTTAATAAACCATGGCTTATTTTTTCGGAAAAAACCTTCCCTATAACTCTACTCTTTCCAATTTTAAAAATAAGTAAATTATCTTCAAATATAGTTATTTGTTTTGAAAATGTTTTCTTTTCAAAAAATTGTTTTAACGATTTCAGCCATAAAAAAAATTATTTTCAAAATTGGAAGCAATCAACTTGTAGAGAAGGTTTTTCCCGAAAAATTAAGCCACAATTTACTAAAATTAAACCCTTTTTCAAAAACTGGTAAGCGATCATAAGAAAAAATTCGATTGCAAAAAACATCGTTAAAACAAATATTTTTTGTAAGTTTCAAAATTTCTTCAATAAAAATAATAATTTGTATTTGAAAATAACATTATCAGTAATATTATTTTGATTCTTCAAATCGTAGAAAAATTATATTTTTCAGAGATTTGATTTTTGGTACAATTCGAGTGAGTTTCTTTCACTAAAAGGAAAAAATTGGAGGGGTACCGTTTTGGAAAATTTTACTTTCAATTTTTAAGCGCCACCCTAATTTTTTTTAGCGAATTTTTATCAACAAAAAGTCCTCAATATATCAAAAACGTCTTTCATGATGCAGTGTATAAATATGAATCTTTAGGAACTTTAGCCTCACGAAATAATAAAAAAATTGAAATCTATGAAAATAACCATAAAAATTATGAAAATAATAATTTTCTCAAAAAAAAATAAACTTCGTATTTTTTCAATACTTTCTTTCCTGCTTCTGCCGCTCGCTGGACACCCTGAAGAATTTAAAATCCAAATTCAAACTGTAGAATAAAAAAAAATAAAATACAAAAATAAAATAAAACTTTCCCATTCTACATTTTATAATTTCTCTTTTGAATCTTCCTTCGACTCTTTACCTTAATGTCCAAAACCGGTCCCTTGTGAACTGTATATTGAATTTTAGGAATCTCAGTCTCTCTATCCTCCAACTTTTCAACCAGGATTTCATCTCGATTTTCCTCCTCCGAGTTTCCACTCAAATTTTCAACCCTCTTAATATCTTGAGCCTCTGGAGTTTTCGAAATCTCCTTATCTTCTTCAGGAACTTTTTTTCTAGGGACTTGACCAGACGGATTTCCCTCAACCTCCATCATTTCCACATTTTCTTCAACTCTCAAAATTTCTTCACTCTTTTCCTTAACTTCTTGCTTCTTCTCCTCTTCAACTTGCTTCTTTTTCTCCTCAATTTCTTGCTTCCTTTTCTTCGCCTCTTCTTCTTTCTTCTTCTCCTCAATTTGTTCATCCTGCTTCTTTTTCTCATCAATTTTTACAGCCTCGAGTTTCTTCCCCTGATCCATTTTGAAAATATAACAGGTAGTCTCATTTTTCCCCTCCAATCTCTCATCAATCGAGATCCTCTTAATCTCCTGGACCTTCATAATCTCTTCCTGAAGAGTTGAATTTCTAATCAAATTTTGATCCTCTCGAACTGGATTAATCCTTGACAATCCTAATCTCTTCAAAACACTTTGAGGCAATTCTTGTCTCAAAAAAGTGTACTTCAAATCCACCAATTTGACTCTACAAGTCGCCATCTCTTCTCTATTTTTCTTCTTCCTATCCTTGCGTTTTGTTCTTATTTCCGATTTCAACAAATCCCTGATTTTGGAATACAAAATCTTCTCAGAAGGTTTTTCGACTTTCTTGCTTTTCTTGGGAGGTTCATTTTCTATTCTTTGTCTAGAAGATGAAGAACTTCTTGTTGGAATTTTTCCTGCTCTCGACAAACTTCTCAATGGTCTTTTTCGTTTTTTACTAGAATCGGAAAAGGAATCGTCCGAAATTGGGGACAATAAAGCTGATCTTTCTAAGGATTTAAGGAAATTATCAGAATCTTTCAAAACTTGCATTTCCTTTTCAGGATCTTCATTTTCATTTTCTACTCGACTTGAATTCAAGTCTTTTTCCTTTTCAAAATTTTCATTCTCTATTCTTGAATTAACTTCGTCCATATTTGATTTTATTCTTTGGATTTCTTGATTTAGACTTTCCTCTTCATTCGTTTCTGTAAAAAGTGTCCTGGCGACTTGCTTAATTTGTTGAATTTGTGGATTTTCTTCTGGTTGTTTTTCTTCTGAAATATTGAAACCTTTACAAGGAGTTTGATCTTCTGGTCCTGGAATATCGCTAGAAATATCCAAATTCGGAGATTTCTCTGTTTCTGTTTTCACGATTTTATTCTCATTCTTTTCAGTTTTTGTAGTCTTTTTCTTTTCTTCCCTCGCTTTTCTCGCCTCGGCCATTTCTTTCCGGAAAGACTGTTCAAGCAAAGCTAATCCAGTATTATTTTTCTTCAATTTCATTTCCTTATTTGGTTCTAAAGTTTCCAAAGTACTCTCATCCGAATAAATTAAAGCAGAATCCAAAGTTTTCTTCTTCTCCAAATTTTTCTTCGGGGTGATAGAATTTGCTCTCTTAATTTTCTCCTTTTCTTTCTGTTTCTCGACTTTCAAAGCCTCAAAACTCTCTTTTTTCTTCGGAAGATCAACTCTATTAACTTGAACTAAAGGCATTCCCATTTTTTTATCCTCTTTTTCAATCTTTTCTGGACTTACCTTTTTCTTTGATTTTTCTCGCTCGTGTTTTCCCTTAATTTTAACAAATATTCTCTGTTCTGTATTCGAAAGCGGTGATTCCTTCATCTTTTCTGCTTTAATATCCTCTTCTTCGGGACAATTCTTCATCATCACACTTTTTGGCCTTTTAGGCTTCTTCTCTTTCTCATCATCACTCCATCTAATTTTCATCACATTTTTAGGTCTCTTTTTCTTTTCTTCAGATTTTTTCTGCAATGTTCGTTTTTTGAGTTGATCCAAGAGCAAATTTTCAAAATCAGAATCCGAAGAATCAACACTTTTTTTTACTCTCTTTGTCAATTTTTTCTGCTTTTCTTTCGAAATTTTTGCGATTTCCTCATCCGAACTCGAACCTGAAACTTTTTTGAATTTAGAACCACTTTTTGGTAACTTTTTCGATTTTTTCTCAAAATCTTCATCACTTAGCACTTTTTCTCTCGAATCTTGCGAATTTTCTTTGGAAAAGAAAGCAACTTCATCATCTTCAGGACTCGATTTCTTTTGTTCTTTTGAAGAAACCTCCCCATTTTCTGAAAATTTAGCCTTTTGTTCTATTTCGGCCATTTTTTCGTAAAGTTTCATCTTTTCTCCCATCAATTTTTGAATTTTGTTATCAATTTCTTTCATTTTTTCGAGCAAAGAAAGAGTTGTGACGGGTTTCAAAACTTCTTTAATAGCCTCTTTTACCTCTTCTTTAATTTTCTTCTCCTTCTTCTTCTTCATTTTTCTCTTGTGTTTCACTTTGTGCAAATTTTTGTCAATGCTTTGATCATGTCGAACACCCATTTCTTCCTTTAAATCCTTCAAATTTTCGTGGATCCTAACCTCAAAATTATCCAAATTTTGCGCTTTTCCGGTTTCACTTTTCGAAACTGAAACTTTTTCACTCGCGATATCGAAAATCTTTTCCGGCCTGAAAATTGTGACACCAGTTTGTAAAACATCTTCCGAAATCTTTGTCGCTTTCGGCTTTAACCTAACCTCAAAATTGGAATTCGACAGGTCGCATTTTTCGGTTTCTGTCTCGAATTCCTTGCAATTTCTTGTAAAATCCGAAGTAGGGAGGAGAACTGAACTAAGAGACGCGATTTTAGCTTCTGAAAATAATTTTGTTTCCGAAAAATCCAAGTTTTTCTCCGCGGCGTCACTCTCAACTTTTTCCACCTCACTCTTTTTGATTCTTTTTCACCCCATTTTTCTTCGACTAGAAACACAATTTTTTCACCACTCTCGAAATTTGGGTTTTCCTCTACATTTCCCGCATCCACGTGCAAACTTTTTGTTAATTTTAACTGAATTAAATCACCGGAACATTCGCGCGACTTATCAAGTTTTTCAAGCACGTGACTTGAACATGGCGCCAAAGTCTCAAGGGCGGGAATTTCAAAATTTTCAATGGCGGGAATTTCAAAATTCTGAATCTTATTTTCGACAATTTCTTCTAAATTGAGAGTAGGTTCAAACAGTTCTTGAATATTGTGCTCCAGTTCGTTTTTCGCATAATCTGGAGATTGATTTTTTAACCTCAAACTGAAATTTTCATCACTTAATTCTTCAATTAACGTTTTATTTTGCAATTCATTCAGTTTTTCTTCTAAATTTTCGCTCAAAATCGGTAATGCCTCGATTCCGAATTCAAAAAATTCAGGTTTCTCGTTTTCAAAATCGGATTCATCAAAAATGTTTTCTATCGGTTCGTCTTTCTTCTCGATTTCGAAATTTTTCATTTCCGAAATTTCGTCCTCTTTTAGAGACATATTCTCAAAAAAGACTTCCTTAAATGGACACACATCGAACGGATCTTCAATTAAATCCTGAACAATTGTTGGATAATTTTCCAACTCAATACTAAAATATTTTGAAATTTCCTCCGAGGGAACTGTGTCCGGCAAACCGTCGCTTATCAATTTTTGAATCTTTTCATTATTTTTTCCATAAATTTTCAACTTCCTGACATTATAAGGCTTTCCAATCTTTTTCGAATTCATTTTTTCTTTCACTTTCTCAGATTTCTTGTCGTCTACAATTTTAGTTTTTAAAATTTGGGAATCCGACTCGGAAGAAATTGAAGACCTCCGAAGAGGACTTTCGATTTTTTGCTCAATTACGACAAGAGGGGTCGACTCATTTTTGATTTTCTTGGAAATTTTTGGTTTATTTTTGAGCTTCATTTCCTTACCACCTTCAGATTTGATAAATTTGAATTTGCCTTCCTCAGAATCCTTAATGTTTTTATTTGGATCAAATTTGCCGATTTTTTCCTTCTCGATTTTTTCTTTCGCGACTGAAATTTTTTCCTTTCTTGATTTTTTTTGAGGGCTGCTTTTGTTGCTAAACGAGGATCTCGAAGAGCAATTGGACTTTTTAGTCCATCAATTTCTTCTTTTTTTGGATCTTCGGTTGGTTTTTGGATTTCAGTTTTTGGTTCCTTAATTTTCGAATCTGATTTTGGTTTTAGGGTTTCGAGAATTCTGGGTTTATTAGCTAGTGGAATGTTGAGAAGATCGGTTGTGAGGGAAATCGGATTCTGGACAAGTTCCTTGAATTTTTCCTGTTCCTTTTTCTTCCTTTCGAGGGTTCGAGCTTTGTAGGCTTGGATATCGATTCGTTTCGGTTTCTTCTCTCGAACGGATCCTTGGGGTTTTGATGGTGACTTTGGTTTCTTTTCAACCTAGAATAACATTTTTTGTTCCCAATATAAGTGTCTCAAATCTTTATTATTGAATAGTACTTCATCAGGGAGGACGCAAAACTTCAATTTCAAAATTCCCTAACTTTTCCCTGACTAATTTTTTTTTCACTTACCATTAATATTTGAAGACCAAAATTATAATATTGTAACATTTTTGATACAGAATCTTTTATAAATACTAGAATAGAATTTAAAAAATTTTTAATTTATTATTCGCAGGGCTACCACAGTCGAATTCGCTTGAAAAAAGTGAAAAAGTGGCCTATTTAAACCGAAAAAGTGACCAAAAGAATTCAGGAGAATTCGATGAAATTTATAAGAATTCCAGGTGAATTTTAACGAATCCAGAATACATGCATAGGACTTCAAAACAATTGAAATTAAATTCAAAAGAATTCAAACGAATTGCAAAAAATTTAAAACATTCCATTGATTTCAGTAAAATTGGAGCGAATTTAGATGAATTTCAGGGAAATAAAAAGAATACGATGAAACATACAGAAATTCAAGGTAAATTTTCAACAATTTAAGTGAATTAAAAACAATTTAAAAATATGAAAAAATTCATTGAATTCAGTGAGTTTGAAATCCGATTAGAAAAAATCAAGAGAATCCCAAGAATTCAAAGAATTTAAAAGAATTCAGGATAAATTAATAAGAATTCTGAATTAATTCCAAATGAATTCAAATGAATTGCAAAAAATATTTGAAAATCTCTTAAAATCTTTGAAACCCTCAGAAATCTTATCGAATCCTTTGGAATCGTTTTAAATGTATATATCTTAAAACCTTATACGTCCTGCACTATCGTTCCACTTCTTCCAAAATTCTTGGAAATCCTTTAACACCCCATTTTTTAAACTTCTTGAAAATACCTTAGAATCTTTTGCATACCCCAAAATATTTCAAATTCTTTGAAATCACTTTAAATTAATGAAATCAATTAAAAATTCCTTGGAATCTTTTTAAGTATCCTAAAATCTTTCAAGTTTTTTAATGACTCTGGAAATACCTTGACATTTTTTTAAATCTTGGAAAGCGTACGAAATCCCTCAATACTTGTGAATTCCTGAAATCTTGGAAATATGATTAAGATACCATAAGAGCTTTTAAAATACCCTAAAATATCTGAAAAGAATTGAAGAAAATTCAGAAACAGTTACAGATCTGAATTGAATAGTGGTTAACCCATGGATTAATTTATTTAAAGAAAAGTGACTAAAGTGATCTTTTCATTGAAAAAAGTGACTATAATGACTATCTTAAAAAAGTGAGTAAAAAGTGATTTCAAGAAAAAATTGACTGAAATTGACTGCGTGGCAGCCTTGATTATTCTTGACAGTTACTCAAAGTACTTCTTACAGAAATTCCCTGACTTTTGTCATTTTTTTTTAATCCCTGACTTTCCCTGATCAACAAAATTCCCTGACTTTCCCCCATTTCCAGGTTTTCCCTAACCTACGGCCACCCTGAATAATACTTTAGATACAAATCCAAATAATAATACAAAAGTGAGCGAATTATACAACAAACAAACAAAAATGGAGAATACAAACTTGAATTAAAAATTGTAGAGACCCACCTAGAAAAATGTTTATTCACTAAATCTTGAGGATATGTATTTGGTCTCGAAACTTCTCACCTTTAATTTCGATTCGACTTTCGAAATTATTATTTTTCAGGGTTTGAACTCACTTTAGAGATCAAAAGTAGTGCCAAAGTTCTCAAACAATTCAAATTATAAAAATATTTATGGGGTAAAAAACGGCCATCCTCCAGAGTAGGCTTTATGGTTTGTCACCAATTCATTAACAATTATTAACATAGAAATTGGTAAGAACAATTGATGAAAAACTAATTTGATAAATTATATTTATAAAAAATTGGAATTATAAAAAGATTTAGAGGGCTAGAAAACGATTATCTTCTCAAAAGATGATTCGTGGCTTATCCGCAACTGAATAAAAATTATTAACATCGAAAATGTTAATAACAATGGATAAAAAACTAATTTATTAGTTAAACTTGTAAAACAACACCAACTGAATATAAAACCGGACTTTCGTTCTTATCAATTCTTACCAAATTAAACAAAATTAAACGATTCAATTTTTAATAAATAAATTATTATCAATTCGAAAACTACACAGCAACAAAACAATCCGTATGCATAGTAAACTTTCATTCAACTTGACAAAAAAAAACGGAGAAAAATCATGTTTTTACTTTATTAAATGATACTTTTCTTATTGGTAACGATTTTTTTATGGATGGAGAGGGTTCTAAAACTTAGTACTTGTACCTATAATTCTTACACATCTAAAATTGCCATAAAACTTGAATAAATTATTTACAATCATAACTTTTGAATATTTTGCTTGAGAAATAATTGTTGAAAATTCAATTTTACGGGTTTAGTAGGAAACTGTTTTATGAAACATTCGACTTTTTAGCTTAAAAACTCAAATCTTTTGTTGGAAATACGTCTTTCTGGGTTAAAAATTCATCTTTTATGGTAGAAAAATGATCTTTTTTGGTAAAAATTAATCTTTTTTGGTTGAAAAAATATTTTTTTTTGGTGAAAATACAACTTTTCAGGATAAAAATTCAACTGTCCTCTCAAAAATTCATCTTTTTGACTTGAAAATTCAACTATTTGGTTGAAAATGCAACTCTTTTTGTATGAAGTTTTATCTTTTTACATTCTCATCAGAGTGTATTAGATTTGTGTAAGATTTGACCTCCCCGTTTTTGTCAAATGTCCATGTTTTGAGACCCCCTGAACCCGGAAAACATGTTTTTATTAATGTATCTCTCTCTCTCTCTCTCTCTCTCTCTCTCTCTGCGTGTGTGTGTGTAGATTTTTAGTTTGTGAGCACGATAACTTTCGAAAGAATTGACCGATTGGATTGGCCTTTGGTAAACTTGTTTAGTGTCCTAAAATGAAGGCCAAGTTCGTTAGCCAGCCATTTTGGACAAAAATTCAAAAAGTTGGAGCATTTGAAAAATTTTTGAGACTCTTCTTTTTCAAATTCACAAATTCAATGTACGGATATTCATAGAACTCAGAAATTCGAACAATTTATCCTCTCGACTTTTTTCGCTAAAAAGAAAATTGTGAGAGTTATAGCATTTCCAAAATTCAAAAAAAAGAATCGAAAATAAGAATTTTAAGCCAAACAATGCAAGATATGAAAAAAAGTCAGGAGAAGAAAAACGTTCATTTTTGGAAGCCCTACAAGACTGTCATAACAACTTTATGAATTTTCTTGAAAAATCGAAAATTCAAATTTTGAGCTAAATAACGCGGAATACGAAAGAAAGTTGAGATGCCAAA
>JAUMHM010000089.1:6187830-6209761 GCA_032362435.1 Melikaiella ostensackeni | reverse complement strand
CTAGGAGGTCGCCCGGTATCCCAGAGACACCGTTAGAGACACATCACCCGTGCCATTCAGCTTTCGGCACGGTTGTTCACGCTGTAGCTTGAGGGTTTTCTTCGGAACCATCGCTGGAAAATTGTCCGCGACTGCTTATTAACTTTTTAACCGTATTTAGCAGAAACCCTTGGCACAGAGACCCTCCATCCGCAACCTGAGGACGCGTCCGGTGGCCCTGCCATAGGCCCTCTGATTCGATTCCAAAGGAACCGAATATATATGTATATATAATATTCAAGTAACAAGCCTATGAAGTTAGTGGGGGACAAGCATTCCGAAGTTAATTTGAAATTACCCATATACATATTTTTTGAATTCATCTTTTAGGCTTCAAAAGTCAATTGTTTTCTAAATTATAAGTCATTTAAAGTAGCAACTACTAGTAAAAAATCATGATTTTATATAATTTATTTTAATTGAATGGCAATTTACGACGTATAAGAATGTTTATTGCTGTGTAGCTTTCGGACGATAATTATAAATGTAAGTTTTAACTATTAAAACCCTTTCCATTGAGGAAAAATTGTTACCAACAAAAAAATATCATTCAATCAAGTAAAAACATGATTTTCTTCATTTTTTCAACTTTAGTAACAATTTACCACGTATTTGAATTTTTTTATTGCTGCATAGTTTTCGGAGGAAAATTATAGTTGTAAATACTAATTTTTAGAACCCTTTTCTTCTATTAAAGAATTGATTTCGTACCAAAATAACAAAAAATTCACTATTATTCGTTATTTTGAGGTTTATCGTGGATGCGCGAACATAAAATATATTTCTTTTTATCTGTAATTTTTTGTGGGGATCCAGGTACCAAACTACAACCTTTCGACCCCCCCCCCCCCCCCGAATTGAAAAAAAAACTTTTTCGCTCCGCTGTACTGTAGATATTGTTTTATTTTTGTATTGTTTTATATGTAGTAAATTCCAGAGTTGCACCACTGTGTTCCAGATGAATAGGTATAAATATTTATAATAAGAAAGGCAGAATCGAATTTGCAAAACATACCAGGATTGTTGTTTCTGGAAATTTGTCTTCCTTCACAGGTTCTTTAGGATCCTTGGGCTCCTTGGGTTCCTTGGATTCTTCGAATTCTTTGGATTCCTTAAATTCCTTGGATTCCTTTAATTCCTGGGATTCCATCGGTTCCTTGGGCACCTTCGTTTTTTCCTCATCAACTAAGGAAAGTTCACCTTCTAAAGTCTTTTGAAGATCCTCACATTGTTTCTGCACCACATCAGTTTCTTTTGGAACTTCAGAAATTTTGGACTCACTCATAGCTGTATCCAAATCCTGCTCTTTTTGTTTTTCAGTCACCTTATTTTTTTTAGTCTCCTCTTTTTCCTTCCCGATCTCCTTATTTTCAATCACAATTTCCACATTTTCACCTCCAGTTTTCTCACACTTTTGATTCTCAAGATCCAATTTTTCAGTTTCAGCAGTCAATTTACAAGAGCAAGTCTTTTCAGAAACTGAATCTTCATCAGGAACTGAAGCTTTATCAGGGCCTGAAGCTTTATTAGGAGCTGAAGCTTCAACAGAAACTGAAGCTTCAACAGAAACTGAAGCTTTAACAGAAACTAAAGCTTCAACAGGAACTGGAGCTTTATCAATAGAAGCTTTATCAGGAACTAAAGTTTTATCAGAAACTGAAGGTTTATCAACTGAAGCTTTATCAGGAACTTTGGCTTTATCAGAAACTGAAGCTTTATCAAGGAAAGAAGGTTTCTCAACTGAAGCTTTATCAGAAACTGAAGCTTTATCAGAAACTGAAGCTTTATCAGAAACTGAAGCTTTATCAGAAACTGAAGGTTTATCAACTGAAGCTTTATCGGGAATTGAAGCTTTATCAGAAACTGAAGCCTTGTCAGAAACTGAAGCTTTATCAGAAACTGAAGCTTCAACTGATACCAAAGGTTCAACTTGAACCGCAGCTTCAACCAAAAGACAAGAATTCTCTGGCATTTGTTTCAACTGAGCTTTCGTCTTCGTTAGTTGACTTTTCTGTCCATAATCAACATTAACCTTCGCCGGGGAATTACCAAGAGTCCTCGAAACTCCAGAAACTCCAGATTTATTTCCCACAGTTCCTATTTTTTTCTCAATTTTCTTCTCAACCGGAGAAATCGGTTCCGTTTTAACCTCCTTTTTGATTTCGTCTTCAGTGAGCAACTTCTCAGGAACTTCCTTATCAGATCCAGAATTCGAGTTCCGTTTTGCCTTCTTTTTGTGTTTTCTCGTCCTCTTCTTCTTTTTTCCCTTCTTTTCTCGCTTCTTTCGTTTGCGAGATTTTCGTTCCTTATGTCTTTCCTTTTCCCGTTTCCTCTTTTCGATATCGGCGGCTACTTCATCCCGAATGGCCTCGTTTAGGGATTTTTTCTTGGCTACTTTTTCTCGTTCTTTGATGACTTTCAAAAGTTTTGTGACGTCGGGAGCGATATTTTCACTACTAGCAGTGTCGCTGGAAGATGTTGAGCTGGATGAACTGTCATTGTCGGTGTCATCGTTGCTTTCGACGAGTTCACCTTCCTCGAGGTTTTCCTTATGTCTTGTGACGAGCAATCTTTCAGCACTTTCGTCGTTTATTCTCTCGGGGAGAGGGGTCTCGTCCCATTGGTAGGTTTTCTTTTGAGATCTGTCGCTCACCTGGAAAATAAAACAAAAGAAGGCAGTTTAAAAGCTGTTTTTTTTTTTAAAGAAAAAAGAAAATTATATAAAGGAAAGTACACGTCAGGAATATCAGAATCTTTAAGTGGTCGTTCGATTTTAATGAAACTTGGTGAAATTATAGTGCTACTATATATAAGAGATATTTGAGGCCCAAAGGATTCTTCGAAATTTTCAAATAAGTCATATTGAACTTTTGGGTTGAATTTTTTTGAATTATCGACATTTTTGAACCGATAATTGAATTTTGATGAAACTTAGTATTAGAGATGATTATGGATAAAAAGATTCCTTATGAAATCAACTTTTATTTTTTAAAAAATTCATGGAGCCTCTTTGAGTGCTTGACATCCATAAAGCATATGAGATTGTTGTAGGTATTTGAATTTACTTATATGCACTGTACACAGTGCTCAATAAGTTGCATTTTAAAAAGAACTACTTATTGTTACTGTTATATCACGCAAAAAGTAACTATCGTTACTTTCGTATATATATCCAACTTTAATTTTTACACAGCTTCATATCTGTCAAGTGACAGCTGTTACACTTTTTATTGAAATTCGTAGGTTAGTTATGACCGACATAATATTTCTAAAAAAATTACAAGATAATTTTCTATAAAAAAGACGAGTTTTCAACAAAATACATGAATTTTCAACCAAATAGTTAAATTTTCATCTAAAAAAGATAAATTTTCAACTAAAATGATGAATCTTCAATAAAAAAAAATAAATTTTCAACAAAGTAGTTAAACTTTCAAGCAAAAAAGATTTTAATTTGGAATTAAAAAAAAAACAGTTTAACTCAACCAAAAAAGACGAATTTTCAACAAAACAGTTAAATTTTAAGCCAAAGAGATGAATTTTCTTTCAACAAAAAAATTAATTTTCAACCCAAAAAGACCAATTTTCAACAAAACAGTTAAATTTTCAACCAAAAAGGATGACTTTTTATCAAACTTGTTGAGTTTTCAACCAAAAAGAAGAATTTTCATCCAAGAAGATTAAGTTTCTACAAAAAAAGACGAATTTTCAACAAAATACATGAATTTTCAACCAAAAAGGATGAATCTTTAAAGAAATTGTTGAATTTTCAACCAAAAGGATAAATTTCAACCAAGAAGATTAATTTTCTACCAAAAAGGCGAATTTTCAAAAATATACATGAATTTTCAACCAATTAGTTGAATTTTCGATAAAAAAATATGAATTCCAAACCAAAAATAGAAAAATTAAATTTTCAGTTGAAGAAATTATTTTTGAACTAAAAAAAAATGAATTTTAAAGAAAATAGTTAAATTTTCAACCAAATTTTTTACTAAAAAAAGACGAATTTTTAACGAAGGACATGAATTTTCAAGTAAAAAAGATAAATTTTCAACCAAAAATGGAATAGTTAAGCTTATAATTGAAAAAATTATTTTACAATGAAAAACAGATTTTAGTTTGAAAATTCAACCAAAAAAACGGATTTTCAACAAAAGAGTTGAATTTTCAATCAAGAGAAAGAAAAAAAATCAAACAGATTGTTGAAATTTCAAATAAAAAAGGTGATTTTATCACAAAATAGTTGAATTTTCAACCCAAAATAAATATGAATTTTCAACAAAAAAGTTCATTTTCAGCCAAATAATTGAATTTTCTACCAAAATAGTTAAATTTTCAACCCAAAAAATCAATTTTCAACAAAACAGTTGAATTTTCAAACGAATAGAATATTTTATATCAAAATTGTTGAATTTTAAACAAAATAATTAAATTTACAGACAAATAATAAAATTTTTAACCGAAAAAGATGATTTCTGAACCAATAATATTTGGAGTTTCAACCAAAGAAATGAATTTTCAACCAAACTGAAGAATCCTCAACTGGAATAGTTGAGTTTCTGTTTAAGAAATTAATTTTGACCAAAAAAAATGAGTATTTCAAGTCTGAAATTAACAATTTTTTCTTTCTAACAGTGTTTCTATAGATTTTCGAAAATGTTGAATTCCAGGGTGGGAGAAACATTGCAATTTTCCTATATTGGGCTATAAATTTCTATTGCTATTTGCTACCACCACAATTTGAATAGTGAAAATGAAAAAAAAACAGTTACAAAAGCAATAAAATTGATTGATTGACGTAAAAAAGACTTGTGAACTACATTTCGAAAGTAACTAAAAAAGTTACTGAAAAAAAATGCAACTAGTTACCAATTTATTACTTATTTACAAAAGTAACTTCGTCACCACTATCGTGACCAAAATAAGTAACTAGTTACAATAACCAGTTGAAAAGAATTAATTACTAGCAGTATTATATAAAACTGGTTCAAGATTTCAGTTTATTCAATTTGATAACAAAAGAAGGAGAATAAGAGTTGAACTCTTGGGTTCGATTATAAAATATTTATATACGCACCCACGAAACTTGTTGTATTTGGTGAAAAATCAAATGCGTATTTTTGTTTCATTTTTAAAAAAATTTCAACCGCGATCATGGGGACTAAATATCCCCAAAATGATTAAAACTATTATTAAATTTCCGTAAAAATAATAAGTGTTAGAAAGGAAATACAACTGATGGTACCAGATGCTAAGGAAAAAAAAATATTGATCTAATTAGTCCAAAATTACTACCCCTAATTGTGAAAAACTACCCTTTATAATGTTTAAATTTTAAAATATATTTTCCACTTTCCTATATCGTACCAAGACATTTAAGTTCTAAATTATCCAGAGAATTGCGTGTAAAATTTTCAAAATGCACAATTTGATATTTCAACCCATATAAGGGGTAATTTTTCACGCTTGGGGGTAGTAATTTTGTTCTAATTGGGTCAAGCCTTTTTGTCGGCGTCTGATACCATCAGTTGTATTTCTTAAAAAACAATGATTATTTTTACGGAAATTAACGTTAATTAATAGTTATATTCATTTTAGGGCTGTTTAAGGTCCCAGGAACGCGGTTCAGACTTAAAAAAAACGCATTTGATTTTCACCCAATGGAACAAGTTAGGGAGTGCGTGATCCAAAAAAACAGGGTTTTTTTAAGACACCCTACTTGGACACATTGGATTATAATTTAAGGAAAAAGAGATTTTCACCTCTACAGCTCGAACCTCCTTTCCCTTGGAATGTGAAGTTTCAGCCTCCGATTTTCTCAGCATCAAGGCATTAAATTCCTTTTCGAAAGTGTCGCTCATCGACCTTCCATGTTTCGCTTCCCATTCTTCCTTCGTCAAATTCCTAAAAGTATCAACATTCTCCCTCTTTTTCCTCGTCCACAATTGTTGTTGTTCCAAACTGCTGGGTTCGGCAGAAACAGTTTTCAAAGAAGCTTTTGCTTTTGCAATTCCAGCCGAAAAAATGTCATCCAAAGTCCTCTCCATCGTTCCAAGAGTTGGATATTTTCCGGGAGGTTTCGTCACAGTTTCGCTCCTGTTCGGCTTTGACCTGGACTCTCGGTCAGGTTTCCCTTTCGTAAGACCTGGAAAGAGTTCAGAATATTTAAATAATAAAAATAAGTCTAGTATAGTTAAAAGAGCTGATTAGAAGAAAGTCTTACAAGAGGCTCGAACTGATAATTGGGTTTAGGAATTCAAAATTCTAAATATGTAAAATTGTAAACAATGATTAGGATTAATTTGATAAATATGCTATATAGGTTTCTGATTTCCAAGAAGCCTAGTTTCAAATTTTTTAAGTTTGAGAAAGAGATCTCAAAAATTAAACCTCTCTTCGAACGTTGTATGTAGTTGATTTGGGAATTTTTGCCAATGGAGAAAATTTCCACAAAAAAAAAACGCTAGTTTCGTTGTGATTGCGTAATTCTCTTTTCGCTTTTAGGAATCCACACCCATTTTCAAAACAATCAAAATTGAACCATTTTTTTTTTAATTGAAGAATCTCGAAATAGAATGATTTCAGAATAAAATTTTGAAAATAGGAAAATTACAAAAAGTTTGAAATTTTATAATTGCAGATTGCAATTTTGAAAATTGGATAATTTGAAATTCAAAGGAATTCAAATGATATTATTTATAATTGAAAATTTAAAAAATTGAATAATTTAAAATTTTAATTTTTGAATCTAGATAAATTGTAATTCTTTGAAATATTTTGAGATCTTTATGAAATGTTTGAAATATTTGTGAATTCTTTTGAAATATTGTGGAATATTTAGAAGTCTTTGAAATCTTTCCGAAATCTTTGAAATGTTTTGAGATCTTTGTGAAATCTTTGAAATATTTTTGAAATCTTTGAAATGTTTGTGAATTCTCTTCAAATCTTTGTGAAATAATTTGGAATCTTTGAAAACTTTTGAAATTTTTAAAAACTTTTGAAACCTTTGGCAAATCTCAGAAACTTTGTGAAAAAAATGAGGAAAAGGGTCAGAATTTTCGATATTAGTTATTTTAGGGAATTTTTGAAATTTAAGGAGGAAAAAGGAGGGGAAGGGGGATTAGGTAAAAAAGGGGACGGACTGTGATCCCTGAATCTTTGAAATCTTTATGAATTCTCTCCAAACCACTGTGAAATATTTTGAAATCCTTTGAAATATTTTAAAATCTTTGTCAATGCTCTTGAAATCTTTGTGAAATATTGTTCAATATTTTGGAATCTTTGAAACCTCTTGATATCTTTGAAAAATTTGTGAAATCTTAGCCATTTTTGTGAAATCTTTGAAATATTTTAAGAACTTTGAACTTCGAGATCTTTGAAACCTTTTGAAATCTTTTGACATATTTAGCAAATCTTAGGGACAGACTTTATTCCTTAAATTTAAAAACTAAAAATAGACTAATCTTCCAACCTGGTTTAAAAATATCATCAAGAACTGAAGTCAGATGAGGCGGACTTCCAGAATCCACAGTCGATGACCCGCTGACCAACATTTCCCTAGCAAGTTGAGCCCTCAATTGAGCTTGTTTTTTCTGCAACTCTCTAATCTCAGCCTCCCTAATTTCAGCCTCTCGTAATTCCTGTTCCCTCATTTGAGCCAATTTTGCTTCTCTCGCTTTTGCTTCTCGCGCTTTCGCTTCTCGAGCTTCTCGGATTTGAATTTCTCTCGCTTCTCTCGCTTGTTGTTCTCGAATGTGCTGATCTCGAATTTGTTGTTGCTGCTCTTTAAATTGTTGATCTCGAATTTGTTGCTCCCGGAAATGCTGATCTCGAATGTGCTGATCTTTTGCTTGTTGCTCTCGAATTTGCTCGTCTCGAAGTTGAGCTTCTCGAAGTTGAGCTTCTCTTGACTGGGTTTCCCGAACGGAATTTCGGAAGGTTGAGACTTGACCGTTTTCTCGTTCTCGGGAGGATTTTTGAGGTTCTTTTGATGTGCGTGATGAGCCG
The DNA here is from genome assembly GCA_032362435.1 of Melikaiella ostensackeni. NCBI lineage: Eukaryota > Metazoa > Arthropoda > Insecta > Hymenoptera > Cynipidae > Melikaiella > Melikaiella ostensackeni. The sequence continues at coordinate 6,201,712 of JAUMHM010000089.1, read as the reverse complement.
GCTGTAAATAAATAAAGTAATTAATAAATAAAATAATTAACAGAAATGAAGAAAGTTTTCTATTCGAGCGACGATTTTCAATTTTCGGTTTTCTAAAAGTCAATTTTTTATTTCCAGGTCAGAGAATTATACTTTTTTTTCAAATTTCCAAGTCCTAACTCAGAATTTTCACTCTTTTGGAAAATTCACTATTCAAAGTCAGAATTATAAATCTTTTAAGAAATTCTCCGTTCCAAGTGAAAATTGTAATTCTTTTGGAAAGTTCCTTGTTGCAGATCTGAATTACAATTTTTCTCGAAAAATCCCTGATCCAAATCAGAATCAATATTCTTTTAGAATATTCCCCGTTTCAAGTCAACAACTAATATTATGTACTTACATTTCTATTTCAAAAATAGGGTTCATTAACCTCTTTAACTAACGTCAAACTGTTGACAGATTTTCGAATTTCACAATGAAAAACGAAAAACAAAAAACAGTTCTCAGTTATCTTGGAAATTCCTTACAAATGTTAAGTCTCTTGAAAAATCCTCGGAAGTTTAAAAGATACCCTAAAATCTTTAAAATCCTTTAAAATCTTTGGAAATACCTTGACATATTTGAAAATCTCTGAAATCCTACGAGATCCATCAATCCTTGTGAATCAATTCTTTGAAACCCATTACAACATTATCCACAGAAATCTTATAAAATCCCTTGGAATCTTTTAAATTACCTTAAAACCTTGTAGGTCCATTAAAGTCGTTCCAAATCTTCCGAAATTTTAGCAGCTTTTGTACCACATGGAAAATTTTTCAAAACACTTAAAAGCATTAAAATCCTTGGAAATTTTTTATAACTCTCAAAAATGCCTTGGAATCTTTTAAAATGCCCTAAAATATTTCAAATCCTTTGAAATCCCTTCAAATTATTGAAACAAATTAAAAATTCCTAGGAATCGTTTAAAATTCTGTAAAATATTTTTAATTCTTTGAAGTCTTTTGAAATCCCTTGAAACTCTTTAAAGCTTTTGAAAATGCCTCAAAATCTTTTAAAATTCCCCAAAATATTTCAAATTCATTGAAATCGGATTAAATTACTGAAATAAATTGAAAATTCCTTGGAATCTCTTAAAATATCCTACAATATTTCAAATCTTTTGAAATCCGCTGAAATGTTTTAAAGCTCTTGAAAATTCCTGAGAATTTTTAAAAATATCCTTGGAAATCTCTTGAAATTAATTTTTAAAACCACTTGAAAATGCCTTGAAATGTTTCAAAATCCCCTTAAAAAATTCAAATCCTTTGAAATCTTCTGAAATCCCTTGAAATGTTGTAAAGCTCTTGAAAATTCCATCAAATATTTTAAAATACCCTAAAATATTTTAAATCCTTTGAAGTCCCATTAAGTTACTGAAATCAATTGAGAATTCCTTGGAATCTCTTAAAATACCCTAAAATATTTAAAATCCTCTTTTTTCCTTTCCTTATACTATTGCCTTCAATAAACCAGAATAAGGAACTAGGTGTCATTTCTATCTCAAAAAGAAAAAAATGAATCATACCTTCATGAGGTTCACCCTGATTATTCGGATCTTTGACCCTAATCACATGAACATGCACCTTCTTCTCATGATGCCTTTTTTTTTTCTCAACCGTCGTCATCATTGGTGTCGTCGGTTCCACAGAAGGTGAAGGTTCATTCGGCAAATGCAAATACTCTTCCTCTGGAAAAGCCGAAGCTCCTTCCTGACCTCTCTGATTTTTATTCCCCAATCCCATCTGCTGCAAAAAATCTTCCGAATCCATCATTTCCAACTCTCCAGTATTTTCCTCAACACCACCTCCAGGCATTGGATCCAAATGCAAAACCATACTCAAATGATGAATAAATTCTGTCGGAAGATTCGAAATATCCACACTTTCTGAAGCTTCAGGATCTAACATTTGATTTAACTGAGTCATAAATTGATCCCTATCAAAATGTCGAACCTTCTCCTCCTCAGTATTTCTCATTTCCTGAGATAAGGAAGTTTTCCTCTCTTTTACAAGTTGTTTCATCGCGATATCAAATCTTCTCCGACTTGTGTTATTAATCATGTTATGAAAATCATTCCTGTCCATACTAAGAAACTGTTTGATGACCCTATTCTTCCAGGATTCTTGATTTTCTGAAGTTCCTTCCTTTTTGTCTTTTTTATCCTCAACTTTTGAGGCAGAAGCAGAAGATGAAGGTTTCTCCTCTTTCCTATCTTTAGATCTTCTCCTTCTTCTTTTTCTCTCCTCTTCTGGTTTCTCCTGAACATTTTCTGAAACCTGATTCTGATTCTCTTTCTCTAACTTTTCCTTTTCTTTATCCTTTAGGAACTTCTTTTTCTTCCCTTTTAAATCCTCAGAATCCTCAGGCTGTTGCTGTTGTTGCCACTCATCAACTTTACAAATTCTTTTCACCTTATTCAGGTTAAAAACGACCTTTGGTCTGATTTGATCATCTGTAAAAACACCTTCCTCTTCATTATCCTGAACCTGAATCTGAACCGGAACCTGAGTTTGAGGAGGCTCCTCTTTCTTCTCACTTTCTTCTTCCTTCCCTTCCATCATCTCAGGCAAAAGAGCAGGACCATACTCTACATTTTCCTCTTTTTTCTTCCTCTCATTTTTCTCCTTATTATCCTTTTTCTTGGACCTCTTCTCCTTTCTATCTCCAACCTTCTCCTCATTTTCCGTCATCTTCATCAACTGTGTCGCGAACTCCATAGCTTCCTGCATATCCTCTAGTTCATCATCCATACTCAAAAAAGGTTCACCAACCGGAACTGGGGCTGGAACCGGATCAACAGGAAGTGGAGGAACCACCTGGTTTTCTTGAGGCAGAGGTGGAAATTCGATAGGAACAGCTAAAGGAGGAATAACCATATTGTATCCAACACTCGGAATAAACCCAGCGAAATTCGGTGCCATATAATCAACTGGTCCCGTCCAAGAAACTTCGGGTGTTGATACAAAATCCATTCTCTGCTGGCTCGAAAGCCTTGGATCGAAAACCTTCGGAGGTTGGATAACTTCGTCCTGAGTAAATGGAGGAACTTTCACTGAAAACCCTCCTGGAGGACCTCGAGGATCGAAAGCTGGTGGTGGTTGGAGAGCCTCCTGGGGTTTCTCTTCTTCAAAACATTCTTCCCGGTGGTCCAATTTTTTTGACCTTCTGATACTCGAATTAGACCTCTCTTCTCGATCATCCAAAAAATCGGGTGGTTCATCAAGTTCGAACATTGGAGGAGGTTGTAGAGGTTCTTCCTGAAGATTATGTGAGGGAAAAGAGGCGTTTTCATCACATTGAAGAAGATCAGGGAAAGCTTCCATCGGATCGAACATTGGAGGAGGTTCGAGAGGTTTTTTATTTTTCGAATCAGCCGAATTTTCTGAATACTCCTCCATCAGGTTGAGTTCAAACATTGGAGGTGGTTCGAGTGGATGGGAATTTTCAGGAATTGGGGAATCTTTCCTTTTCTCGGATTCGTTCTCTTCTTCGACCTCTTTTTCCTTGAAGATTTCCTGTTCCGATTCGGGAAAGTTGCCTTCCATCTGACCGAGTTCCTCAAAAAAGAGGTTTGATTCCTGTTGAGATAATCCGGGCAAGGCTTCATTCGAGTCGAAAATCTGGTCCTGTTCCTGGATTTGATTCTGATCAAAGCCCTGGTTCTCTAAAATGGAAGTAGTTTCAATATCAAGAGATTCCTGAAGAATTGAAGGTTCTCTCGTTTCGAAATCTGTGAAAAGTTGAACCGAAGGTGGAAATTCTCCGAGCTGGATCTCCTTTACAATTTCTTGAGTCTCTTCCGATTTCTGAAAAGGAAACTCTTCTAAATCTGTTTGTAAATTCTCTTGCAAATTCGTCTCGAGAATTTGTTCCTCCTCGACAGTTTCTGCAAAAGGAACCGAAACTTCGGTGCTTTCGATTGGTTCCTCAAAATTTGGTTGAATCTGGGAATCAAAAATCGTTCCATCGTTGAAATTTAATTCATTCTGCGCTGATTCGATATTTTCTGCAAAAGAGGGATCGATCTCGAATTGAAGATTCGTGTTTTCGGACAACATATCGGATCTTTCGTCGATTTGTAATTCTGAAATTATTTTTTCTGTCGCGAGAAATTCTTCGGATTGATTTACGACTTCTGTAGATTGATCCTGGTTATTTGATTCGGGAACTTGGGCGGAATTTGAACTGTCTAGTTGGGATATAAATTCTTCCTCTTGCGGGTCGTGCAAAAATAAACAATCTTCTGTGAAAACTTCGTCTTGAGGACCTCCCTGATTGTCTGGCTTGGCTGATTCGTTCGAACCATTGAAGACTGAAAAAAATTAGAACATTTATTAGAATTAGTTAATTAACTTGGATTTTTGTTTTGTTTATTAGTTTATTAGTATAGGTCAGTTTGAGATCTTATAAAATTTGATTTCCACTTCAAGTTTTTTATAATTGAATGGAAATTATTTAGTTTTAATTGGAATATCAAATTCTCTACGTTAGATCAAGGTAACAATAATTTTTACCTCATCATCAACACGAATAAATTTTATACTTAAAACATTGGTGGATTTCAAAAATTAAGAATTTTTTATCCTTTAAAGGTTAAACAAATATACAAATCCGTATATATCATAAATTTATTTTGTCATACAGGACTGTTGAATACATCAATCGATTTGTATCATCATAACAAATAAATTTAGTAATTACGATATTCGTATATTCCACCATTCCGAAATCTTTAATTTTGATCTTTAAAATCATCAAAGTAGTTACATTTTATTTACACATCCTTCAAATTCAAGAGTTTTAAATTGTAAATCTCCAAAATTGAACTACGTATAAAAAAAACGTTCAAAATTACATACCTTGGAAATATAAATCTTGAAAATTGATAATTTTGCAAAATTCAAATTTTTTTTCAATTTGGAATATTTAAAACTGAAAACTTGACTTTTGATCTTCAAAATCATCAAATTTAAGAATTTTTATTTATACATCTTCAAAATCAATGAGTTTTTGATTTTGAAAATTTACAATTGAAAATTCTGTAATTTTGACAATTTACACTCGAAATTTCTTCACTTTCGAAGATTTAGAATTGAAAACTTTTGATCTTCGAAATCATCAACAATAAAAAATTTTTATTTATAAACCTTTAAAACTGAATAGGTTTTCAATGTAACTCCTTAACATTATAGAAATTAAAATTTTTAATCTTTAAATTGAAGAGTTTTTATTTTTTTAAATTTACAATTGAAAATTATGCAAGTTTTAAGTTTTACGATAAAATATTCTGTAATTTTGATGATTTACATTCGAAATTTCTTAAATTTGGAAGATTTGGTATTGAAAATTCTTGACTTTTGATATTCAAAATCATCAAAATTTAAGAATTTTTATTTATACATCTTTAAAGTGGAAGAGTTTTCAATTGTAAATCATCAAAATTGAATAATTCCAAAAAAGCGTTTAAAATTACATACTTTAAAAATCAACATTTTGTTAATTGTAACTTTTCAAAATTGAAGAAATTTGAACAGTAAATCTTTAGAATCCGAGAGTTCTTAATTTTGAAAATAAGTTTAACAATAAAAAATTACGTAATTTTGATTTACATTTAAACTTTTTTCAAGTTGAAAGATTTGGAATTGAAAACTCTTGACTTTTGATCTTCAAAATCATCAACATTTAAGAATTTTTATTTATCCATTTTTTAAACCGAAGAGTTTTCAATATCTTATAATCCTTGTGAGAAAATAAAAAATAGGTTGATTAAACAATCAATTTAATTCCATTTCCTTCCTCCACTTTTATTACCCTATAATCAAAAACAACTGGATTACAAAAGCGAGAACAAAATCAAAGAATTGGAGGGTGTGTTAGAAGACTAGAATTAATGATAATAAAATGTATAAATTAATTTAATAACTAGAATATTCATTTAAATAAAAAATTCATAATCAATTAGTCAGTGACCTTTTCCTCGCATACATTTTCCGGATTTATAAGCTTTTACATAAACCAACTAGTTTTCATTTTTTTAAAATTGAATTGCTTGTAAAGAGCATTTCCGAAGAGCCAATCTTTTCTCAAAGATTCTATTTTTTGAATATGAAAAAAGTCTCATATTTTGAAAACTTAAAACACTTGGAACTCAAAACTATAAAATCTATTTAACCTAAAAACACTCGAATTTCAAAAACTTGCCATTAAAAATTCCAAAACAATAAATCACTTTCGAAACCAAAGCAATCCTCATGCCATTTCTTAATTATTCTTCAAAGAATTCAAAAGCCTTTAAAGAATTCGAGAGAATTCAACATAATTGAAAAGAATTCAAAAATCACAAAAGAATATAAAAGACTTTCAAGTAATTCAAAAGACTTCAAGGTAATTCAAAACAATTAAAGGGAATTCAAAAGAATTCGAGAACAGATATAACATAAATTCAAGAAAGGAAAGAATTCAAAGTAATTTAAGAGAATTCAAAGAATTTAAAAGAATTTCAAGATCACACAAGAATTTAAAAGCCTTTTAAGGAATTCAAAATAACACAAAGAATTTAACGTGCATTTAAAATATTTCAAGGGAATTCAAGTGAATTCAGAAACAAATGTACACCTGAATTTAAGAAAAGAAAGAATTCAAAGCAATTTAAAAGAATTTGAAGAATTCAACACAAAGTCTAACGAGGTTAAGGAATTCAACATAGTTGATGGAATTTAAAAGAATTCAGAGAACTTCAAAGAATTCAGGAAATTCAAAAGAATTTAGGGACATTGAAATAGTTCAGAGAATTCAAAAGAATTTGAATAATTCAAGGAATTTAAAGAATTTTCTAATTCAGAATAAAATAAAAAATTTTCCCTTTTCATTTGAATGTCAAAAATAGCAAATTTGCCAGCCTTCAACTCAATAAAAATGTAAAAAATAAAAAAAAGACCTCTTACAATTTGGAAAAAAATTAATAAAATTTCGTCCCTTCTGACTCTATAAGAAACTTGAAAATAGAAAAATGTTCTTCTAATTCAGAAAAAATTAAAACCAAAATTTTCTCCCTTCCAACTCGATAAAAATCTTAAAAACAAAAAAATCTCCCTCTTCCAATTCAGAAAAAATTGAAAACAAAAATTTTCTCCCTTCAAGCTCAATAAAAATATTGAATATAAAAAATTACCCTCTTCCAATTCAGAAAAAAAGATTGAAAATAAAAATTTCCCCCTTTCAACTCAATAAAAATGTTAAAAAGAAAAAATGGCCTCTATCAATTTAGAAAAAAATTAATAAATAAAATTTCGTCTCTTCCCACTCTATAAAAATCTTAAAAACAAAAAAAGTGCCTCTTCCAAATCAGAAATCCCTTGAAATCTGTCAAATATCATTGATATCTTGGATACCTTTCTAAAATTCCTTGAAATTTTATGGAATCCCTTGAAATTCTTTGAGATCCTCTGATATTCCAGAATATCCCATAAAATCTGATGATGTCCCTTAAAATTGCTTTAAATCTTTTAAAATTACCTAAAAGCTTTGAAATCCCTTGAAATCTGTTAGATCCTCTGATGCCCTATAAAATCCCATGAAATCCATAGAAATCCCTAGAAGTAACATAAACTTTCTTTCTACTTCACATACACCCTAAATTTCTCTAAAAAAATCTTTGAAAACCTTTCGTACCACTTTAAAATCACTTGAAATTTTTTTTATTTCTTAGACTCTTAAAATAACCTAAAATCTTTCGAATCTTTTGAAATCTATTGTATTTTTTTCAATCTTTATAGTTCTCGGAGGTCCAATAAAATCGCTTAGGTCTGGTAAAATCCTTAAGAATCCCTTGAAATTCTTTGAAATCACGTTAATTATCTTGAAATTTGTGATACCTCTTAAAATTTCTTCAAGAATTTTGAAAACTTTCAATTTCTCTGAAGCTCCTTAAAATCTTTTAAAATACTCTAAGAGCTTGCAGACCTTATAAAATCTTTGCAAATCTTTGAAATCAGTTAAAATTATTTGAAACTCCTTGGAATCTGTTTAAATCTCGTGAAAGTTACAGAAATCCTTTAAAATATTTTTAAATCGTTGAAATCCCTTGAAATCAAACCAAAATCTTGAAATCTTCTAAAATTTAGATTTTTGAGATAGCGGATGTTATTTTAGTCAATTTAGCGAATAAGTATCAGAATATATAAAATAAGATCATTAGCGAACAATTTAAGAAAATAGTAGCATTAGTCTAATTTTTTTCAAAATAGTGGCATTGCTAAAAAAAGAGTCAAATAGAGTCAATAATGACTTGAATCTAAGCCCCCGAAAAATTGTTAAAATCCCTTAAAACCCGTACTATGAGAGAAAAAAATTAAATTATCTTTACCAGTATTTCCCTCTTCGTTTTCCATTCCCCCAGAGTCAGTTTTTAAACCCGTGTCTAAATCCACTCTTCCAATAACTTTAAAATCATTAAAAGTCAAGTCCAACTCAGGAGGTCCATGTCTAAGTTCCGGGATTCCTTTTTTCGAATTCGAGGTCGAAGGATCCTCCGATCCTGGAGAAGGTGGTGAAAAATTGTCCTCCCAAAAATTTATACTGTCCTCTTCGGTAAAGGACGAAAGGGTCTGCTTCAATTTATCGACCGTCTTCGAAATTTTCTGTTGTCTCTCCTCCTCGGAACCAAGAAGAGGTTCCTGAAACTCTTCGAAGAAGTTCCTCTTGTCCTCCCTCGAAAATCGGTGCCTGTCTCTTTCTCTGATTTCCCGGTCTGAATCTCGACCACCAGGTCTTCCGGAAAAACTTCTTCCATGAAAACCTCTTCCTCTTTCGTGATAGCCACCACCAGGTCCATTGCTGTAATAATAATATATTAATAATAATATAATAAGAGGCCTTGGACTCATTTGAGAAATTCAAAATAGTGTAAATTAGCATAAATTTGGAAAAATAGCAGCGAAATAGGGTCATACAATTTTTTGAAGATCAAATTGAAAGGTTTACTATTTTTGTGGTTTACTATTTTTGTAATCTAGTATACAATGATCTCCCATAAAATCGCGTGAAATCCTTTCGAATCTTTTAAAATCCCCTAAAAGCTTTCAAAACCGTTAAAGTCCTTTAAGAACACCTGGAATCTGTTGTGATTTTCTGAAATTCCTGGGAAACTCGAGAATCTTTTTAAATCCCTTGACATCTCTGAAACCAGTAGGAATCATTAAAAATCCCTAGGAATTTCATTTCGTTTATTCCCTAAAGTTCTCTAAAAGTCCGTTAGAATCCCTTGAAATCTTTTAAATATTATTGATATCCTGGATACTTTTTTAGAATCCTTTGAAATTTTATGATGCCCTACGAAATTCTGTCAAAACCCTTCAAAATATTGAAATCTCGTTAAATTCACAAAATCCCTTAAATTTTCTTAAGCCCCTAGTAAACCCTAAAATATCGAGGAAAATCCCGTAAAACACCTTGAAATCTATCAAATTTTTCAAAATTTCTTCAAAAATAATAAAATCTTTAAAATCATCTGAAATCCCATAAAATCTAATAAAGCCCCTGAAAATCCCTGGAAATATTTGATATTTTCTTAGATTCCTTGAAACATTTCAGACAGCGTGGCCGCAAAACTTCATTTTCGAAATTTCCTGACTTTTCCCTTATTTTTTATTTTTCCTGGCCATTAATATTGAAAGACCAAAATTCTGATTTTTTAACATTTTTAATATAGAATCTTTTATAAATGGAATGAAATAGTAAAAAATTTAAATTTATAAACTTTAAATTTATTATTCTCAGGGCTGCCAATAATTAATTTGTGACCGTCCGCGAAGAAAGGAAAGAATTCAGGATAAATTCATAACACTTCAAAACGATTCAATACAAATTCCAAAGAATTCAAATGAATAAGAAAAAATTCCAAAAATAAAAAAAATTTCATTCATTTCAGTAAAATTGAATGGAATTTAGAAGAATTTAAGGAAGATGAGGAGAATTCAATGAAATTCATAAAAATTCAAGGTGAATTTTAAAAAAATTCAAAAAGAAAAAATTCATTGAATTCAGAAAGTTTCGAATGAGTTTATAATAATTTAAGGGAATTCAAAAGACTTTGATAAAATGCATAAGAATTCAAGGTGAGTTTAAAAAACTTTAGGATGAATTAAATAAAAACTAAAAAAAAAAAAAATTAAAAGAAAAAATCCATAGAATTGAGTAGAATTGAGTGAATTTAGAAAAATTCAAGTGGCTTAAAAAATTCAAGAGAATTCCAAAGAATTTAAAAGATTTCAAAGAATTTAAAAGACTTCAGGATAAATTAATACGAATTCAGGGTGAATTCCAAATGAATTCAAATGAATTGCAAAAAATATTTGAAAAACTCTTCAAATCTGAAACCCAACGAAATCCCTCACTTATTGTGAATAAATTCTTTGCAATCCATTAAAATATTGTAAAACCCCGTGAAATTATAAAATACCTTGAGAGCTTTTAAAATGCCTTGAAATCACTGAAATCCTCGGAAATCTTATAAAATTCCTTGAAATCTTTTTAAATATCCTAAAACCTTATAGGTCCCATAAAATTGTTTCATATCTACCGAAATGCTTTAAATCCCACTGAATTTCTTTAAATCGTTTAAAATCATTCAAAGCCTTTGAAATCGCTTGAAACTTTCCTTGGAAGTTTTAAAAATACCTTAAAATTTTTTAAATCCTTTAAAATCCCTTCAAACTATTGAAATCTATTAGAAATTTGTTGGTATCTTTTAAAATACCCTAAAATATTTCAATTCCTTTGAAATCCCTTGAAACTTTTCAAACCTCTTGAAAGTTCCTTGGACTTTCTAAAAATACCGTAAAATCTATAAAATTCTTAAAAATCCTTTAAAATCGCTTCAAATTATCGGAATGTATTTAAAATTTCTTAGAATCTTTGAAAATAGCCTAAAATATTGCAAAAGAATTCAAGAAAATTCAGAAATAGGTACAGACCTAAGTTCAATAGTTTTTAACCTATGAGTTAATTTACTGAAATAAAAGTGTCTCAAGTGATTTGAAATTAAAAAGTTAAAAACTGTGTTGCTTAACATCAAATTAAATAAAAATTGAACTATTTGAAATCGATATCTCAGTAATTGAATAATTTCTTTGATTTTGAATGGTTACAATTTTAGAGTTCTGAATTTTCATGTTGAACGCTGAATTTAATTTTTCGCTTTCATAAATTTTAATTTTTGAATCAAGATCGAAGTACTTGAATGTTGAAAAGTATAATTTCAAACACTTTCAATTACAAATTATTTAATTTTAAACGCTTTTATTTAGAAATGATACAAATTCAATTCCTTTTTATTCCATTCGTATTCAAACTATTGTCCTTTTTTCAAAATTTTACCTAATCTAAAATTGTTTGATTTGAAACGTTTTCAGTTCAAAATCGTTTGATATATATTTTTTGAATTTCAAACGCTTTCAATTTTGAATTATTAATTATTGTTTCAAAAAAGGTTTAAATTCTTAATATTGAAGAATTTGTTTAATAATGGATTTTTATATTGTTTATATTTTTGATGTTAGAAAAATGAAAATCCAGGGACGTGAACGCGCGCGTTCATTTACTGCTAGTTCAACAATATTTGACTAACAATACTTGAATCAAAATACTTGAATAACAAGGGTCTATTAGATACAAGGCATCTTCTACGGATCAGTAACAACCAGCTAAAAATGAATTATACTTTATTTGAGGGTCCTAATACACTACTTTTTTGCATATTACATATTTTCGACTTCCAAAATATTGTTTTTACAACCAAAACTAACATAATTTTCTCTGATACGACGTTTAACGTATTTTATTACATATTAAGATGGTTTCATTGGAAATTATTTCTTAAAATCGGATACATATGTCGTATCCCAATTCCCGAACCAATCGCTTAGCCAACTAGATGGTCAGTCGGCTATCCAACGCTCAATAGACTACTATGCATTTCATGATATATTTCAAGGATGAACACTAGGGTGGTCCGAAAAATGTCAAGTTTCAAATTTTCGAAATGTTTATGCACCATTGCATTTCTATCGCAAAAATAATATAGCATAGTTTTTTAAAGAATTTTTAATTAATATTTAGAGGTTGCGCAGAGCGTTTTTAGTTCATATGGGATTATCACAAATTTAACATGGGAAAAATATACTTTTTTCATTTCTCTGTTTAACCCCCTTCATAATATCCGACGTTGATGTCCATTTGCAAGCTATTTCACGAAACGCTGAGAATCATTTTCCAAAAAAGTACGCCTAAAAAACATTATATTTGAAGCTGTAATTTAATGTTGAATATTGCCATTTTTACACTTTTCAGAGACTTATATCTGTTCATGTATATTATTTTTTTGTTTGAAACTTACACTGAACGAAAGTTTATTTAATCACAAACAGATACTGAAAAAATAGAAGAGATAGAATAATAATGAGAACAAAAGAAATCATAATGAAAGTCAAGCTGTTTGAGTTTTTTTCCTTCAGGTGCTTTTTTCGTAGAAATGTTTAAAGAATTACAACCATCATAAAAAGGAAAGCGATACCTATACCTACCATGGCGAGGAAAAGGTTAACTTGCTCGTACTTGCTTGGTGTCATGCTAATAAATGGCTTGAAATAGCCATAAATATTTTGAAGGTTTTAGACCACAAAGCTATTGAAGAGTGACATTAAAATTAGTGCTCAGAAGAAAAACTGGGAAAAATGTGCTTAGCTTTAGATTTGAAAATACTAACTTTGGCAGCTCTGCGCAACCTCTACATATTAATTAAAATTCTAAAAAAAAACGATGCTATATTATTTTTGGGATAGGAATGCAATGGTGCATAAACATTTCGAAGATTTGAAACTTGACATTTTATGGACCACATTAATGTACACTATTTATCTCATTGTTAAAAATGATTTCTAAAATCGAGGAAAACATTCACATTGTTAATTGTAGCTAATTTTGGAAGAGAACTGAAGGCGAATTTTAGACAGAAATATTTCTACTTAAACTTCTTTACTTAACAATAAATATTTAGAGTTTTGTTTTTTCTTTCTCTTTAGGTAAAAGTTGCAATTTTTATTTAATCCTAATGTTGTAGGGCTCATTTTATTCCTTGAAAGATTCTCTACAAATCTCTTTGGTACGTTTTTATTAAGAAGTTTGTATTGAAGAAAAATATTGTTTATAAAATTAACAATTGTGTAAATCTTAAATAATTTTTTTTTCAATAAAAACGTACCAAAGAAATTTGTGGAGAACACTTCAAAGAATAAAATAATAGCCCTACAACATTAGGATTAAATAGGAATTGCAACTTTTACCTAAAGAAAAAAAAAACATAAAATGCTATATATTTATTGGTAAGTAGAAAAATTTAAGCTGAAATATTTTTGTCTCATGTTCGCCTTCAGTTCTCTTCCAAAATTAGTTACAATCAAAAATGGGAATGTTTTCCTCGATTTTATAAATCAATTTTAACAAAGCTTACTTTTGAACTTGAGATAAGTAGTGTACATCCTTCAAATATATCATGAAATGCATAGCAGTCTATCGGACTGAAACGCTCTAGCTGAATAGACTACTGGCCATGTAGTGTAGACAGTAGACCAGACCTGCCGAAAGAGGAGAAGGGCTCCTCCGATACCATGTGTTCGCTTCCATCTCCACTAACCGTTCGAAGGACGGGTGGTGGTAGAAGCCGCATGGTCTCGAGTCGACGACACTGAGGAGTCAGTGATATTGCTAGGAACAATTTTCCAGGACGCCTTGCGGTGACCCTTTGCCTTTCACCTCAATCATTTTTAACTTTATCCTAAGGCAAGGGAACCTAATCCGAATCGCGGAT
>JAUMHM010000089.1:6172536-6187730 GCA_032362435.1 Melikaiella ostensackeni | reverse complement strand
CGGGTTGAAGTCGCAGATTTGGAATGCGGGAGTCGCATCCACATTCCACCCCCGGTGAACAACCCTCGGTTGCGCCTATGCCTGCGCGACTTCAACCCGTAAATGCATCGCCATCTGGCGTGAATCGAAAAAAAATTTCGAATAAAACTTACGTATTTTTTAATGGAGAATCTGAATCTGCAATAAAAAATATAGGTTCCTATTTGAAAATTTAAAGTCTCCCCCTCCCAACCCTAGGGGGTGGGGTAAATTTTTGCGGGGTCGCTTTTCCCCCTCGAAAGTAAATAGTTTTTATTACATTTTTTTCGTTAGATGCGTATTTCTTGAGATATTTTGATGTCTCAAGATAAAAGAAATATCATGTATACCAAAAGTTAGAACCATAAACTCAATATTTCAAAAAAATCAAAGTTGTGCTGACAATTGTGCTAGACAAAATTTATCTTTTTTTTTTCCTCCAACAAAATTCTATATGACCAACAGTTCTCACATTAAAACCCAAATTTTCTAGCTCAAAAAACATGCAAGACCCAAAAATAATCAAATTTATAGATTTATGATTTTAGGTGTTCAGGAAAAAGGGAAAAAGGGGACTCGCTGTGATCCTTGGATTTATCTTTCGGGTTTAGTTTCTCGATTAAATTGTCAGCCATTTCTTAGCTGTCCTTCAAATCAACAAAATCAGCAAATAAATCGTTTAGGAAATATTTGAAATTGGTATCATCAAAAAGAATCTCTTTCAAAGCGTCTTGTTTTCTAATGTCTTAAATTTCTCTTTATAATTCTTAAAAGATGAATCGAAACTTTATAAAAAAGGGGGGAAATATTGGTAACAATTCTCGATTTTAGGTGCTTTAGAGGATTTTTGAAATTCAAGGGGGAAAAAGGGGATTAGGTAAAATCCCTGATAACTTGTATAAAGGGTAATTTTTGGGTAATACGGGTTGACTTTGGAAAATTTGTTTTTGTGGTTTCAGAAAGTCCTAAATGAGCCCTTAATTATGATATAGGTCATAACTCGTTTCAAAAATGTGGCTTCTTCAGCTTAATATACCTATAATAATGTCTTTGATGACCCTGGTTGTGTCCTTGATTATGTCCCTGATTATGTCCCTGAAATTGGGGACCATTTCCGGAATGCCTGCTAAATCTTCCAGGACTCTGTGCAGAATTATCTCGCCAGCCATCCTGTCCAGGAGGCCGACGACCATCCTGTCGACGATTCTGGTTGAAATTTTGGCCTTGGTTGAAATTCTGGTGGTTTGCTGTTGGCCTTCGATTTTGGTTGAAATTCGGATGGGGTCCTCCGGAAAAACCACCGTGAGGTTTTTGCGGACGATTGCTTCTTGGTCCGAAACCTCTTCCCCGAAAACCAGTGCCACTCATCACACAATTTTATGGACACTGTTTTGGTTAAACAGAGGCTCTGAGACTACTACATAAGGGAGTATCTGAAAATTATTTAAAAAATTCCAAATTAATAGATATTTTCATAATTGGTCATCTTTTTTGGTACTGGGTGCGAGATCATTCTACAATTTATCAAGTATTTTATAGAGTGTTTACCCGGGAGATGAATTTAAATTCCCAATTTTATCCCGGTCCATTTTTTCGGTTTTCAAATTTCTATGTCCTAATTAAGAATTTTCATTCTTTTGGAAAATTCATTATTCCAAGACAAAATAATAATTTTTTTGGCAAATTCCCTGAACCACTCAAAATTAATACTCTTTCAAAAATTCTCTGTTCCAAATCAGAATCATAATTCTTTTCGAAAAATCCTCGGTCTAATTTAAATAATTCTTCCCGAAAATTTCCTCTTCCAAGCTAGAATTATAATTCTTTTTGAAAATTTTCTCTTCCAAGTCAGAATTATAATTCTTTTGGAAAATTCCTTGTTCCAGATCAGAATTATAATTCTTTTGGAAAAATTCACTGTTCCAAATCAGAATTATAATTACAGGGTGACCGCAAAATTTCGTTTACAAAATTCCCTGATTTCTCCCTGACTAGTTTTTCATTTTACCTGACCATTAATATTTAAAGACCAAAATTCTAATCTTGTAGCATTTTTAATATCGAATCTTTTATAAGTGGAATACAAAAAATTTAATTTAAAATTAAAATTTATAAAAATTTTATTCATTAATCTCAATGCTGCCACAGTTCAATTTGTTGCTCTTTTTATAAGTAATTTGGGTGTTTTTTGACGAAAAAGTTAGTTTTTTTTTCGATTTAGTACTTCCACTTGACTAACACAAGACAGTTCGAATACTATAATAAAATTTATTCTTTTATCATGTCTAGTATTTCAACTGTCTTGTGCTAGCCAAGTAGAAGTACTAAATCAAAAAAAAAAACTAACTTTTTCGTCAAAAAACACCCAAATTACTTATTAAAAAGAGCAACTTTAAAATTAGCAATAAAAAGTAACAATTAAAGTTGCAATAGCAACTTTATCAATTTTATAAGTTGCATTAGCGAGCAATTTGAGAAAATAGTAGCATTAGTGTCATTTTTTTCAAAATTTATTCCCTAAATTCCTCTATAAATCCGTTGGAATCCCTTTAAATCATTTTAATATCATTGATATCCTGGATACCTTTTTAAAATCCTTCGAAATTTTCTGAAATCCTATGAATTCTCTTAAAATTGATAAAATCCCTTAAATTTTGTTAAATCTCTATCAATCCCACAATACTGGAGCAAAATTGGGTAATTTGGTAGAATTTGGATTTGGAGATTGCTTTCTTTTTGCCCCCCCCCTCTCTTTCTTTCAAATTTGAACGGATACACTTAAGAGTGTGTTGTCCAAAATTATTCGTTAAGATTCTTGTTTTTTTTTTCTTAATTTCCAAGAATTTCGTAGTGAAATTTCAATGTTGGAAGTTATAGAGAAATTTTAATTTATTCTGAATTTATTTTCTAAAGTTTTGTTTTTTTATGGAATCTTTTCATTTCTTTTGAAATCCTATGAATCCCTCAAATCCTGTAAAAATCCTTGAAATCCCTTGAAATTTTGTAAATACCATAAATGCGCCTAAAAATTTCGCGAAATCATTTGAAATTTCCTATAATCCTAGAAAATTCTTTTAAATCTCATGAAGATATTTTTTTTGGCATTCGAACAAAACTAGAGGTTGAGAACAAAAAAATATGATTTTGAAAAATAAGGGCCACCCTAGCAGCCATTCAAGACTCAAAAATAACTACAACTCATTTTCCGGATTTTAAAAAATGTTCCCCATCATTTAAATTTTAAAATTCAAGCTCTCAAAACTGAATTTATAATTTAAAGCACATATTCAAATAAGAATAGCTACATTTACAAATCTAATGCGTAACAATTCTACATTGGAACGGTGAAGAGTTTAAAACTGAAAATAAAAAATTACAGATTCTCGAAATAAAAATATATTAAAAATTGTACGTATAATTCAAATGTAGAAGCCATCGAAATTAAACAATTTTTATTTCGAGGCCTTCAAACAGAAAAAAAATCAAATTTAACATTGAACAATGAAACACTGAAAACTGTTCAACTGTTAAGACTTTGAATTAGAAATTGACTCATGTATAAATAACTTTAAAGGCTTTTAATTGGAAATTGTACTCATTTATAATTTTTTAAATCTAAAACTAATCAATTTTTAACGTTTTCAATTTAATTATTTAACCTATTAAGACTTTCAGTTGGAAACTGTACACTTTTGAACAATTTAAATTTAAAACCAGACGATTTTTAATGCAAAACATTTTTATTATTTCACTCTAAAATTGTTTAAAATTGAACGCTTTACATTTAAAACTGTTCCTTGCAATTTGAAATAAAATTTTATTATATAATTTGGTAGAATTCAATTTGGAATTATTCAATTTCACTTGCTATTATAGTTTAAAATTGTGCAATTTATGAATTATCAAAGTAAAATTTAAACTATAAACACTCCAAATTAATGAATCTTTAACTGTAAATCGTTAAAACAGAAGAATTTTAAAATGCAAATATATGAAATTGAATAAATTTCAATTTTAAACCTTCAAAATTGAACTATTAAAAAAAAAAAACATTCAAAATTGCATCGTTTTCTATTTTACACATTAAATATTGAAGTCTTCATACGCAAATATTCAGAATTGAAGAATTCTGTATTGAAAATCTTCAAAATTGAAATACATATTCGAACAAAAAAGTTCAAAATCATAAAATTTCAAACTGTAAATATTTCAAATTAATGAATCTTCAATTGTAAATCTTTAAAACTGAAGTCTTTAATTTTGAAAATTAAAATTAAAAATTATGCAAATATCAAGTTTTACAATTTAAAAATGCTGTAATTTTGGTGATTTATATTTGAAAGTTTTTCAAATTAAAAGATTTAGAATTGAAAACTCTCTGACTTTTGATCTTCAAAATCAGTAAAATGTTAGAGTTTTTATTTGTACATCTTTAAAAATTTCCAAAATTTTCAACTGCAGATCTTCAAAATTGAACTATTAAAAAAAATATTAAAAATTACATCATTTAATATTGTACAATAGTTTTTAATGGATAGCCTTAATGATTCAACAATTATAAATGGAAATCCTCCGGAATCGATAACAGTTTCAAATTCAAATTTTAAAAATGTCAGGACAATTTCACTATCAAATCTTTCAAAATTGCAAAATTTCATATTGAAAGCCATGATTTGTGGTTTTAAATTTAATAATTTTGGGTTTAAATATTCTAAATTGTTTTGTTTCAATTTTAAACGTACAAAAGTGTCTGGTTTTTTTAAATTTTTCGAAATCATCGAATATCAAATTGAAATAATTGATACATAATTGCAAAATTTTCAGTTTAAAATATTAGTATTTAAAAATGTTTGAATGAATGCTTGCAGAATAAATTCAAAACAATAAAAAATTAAGAAAATAATTTGTCAAATTCAAGCCTTAAAACAATTAAAATTAAATTAAAAATCCTTTATAGAGAGTGAAATAAATGTAATATTAGAAATGATACAATTTGAACTCCGTTCTAATGACATTGTCCTATTTTCAAAATTTTAGTCTGAAAATTTCAATTTTGAGAGCTTCTGATTTAAAGTTTTTCACTTTCAATTCCAAATTATTCAATTCTATACGCTTTTATTTAGAAATGATACAAATTCAATTCTTTTTCATTCAATTCAAAATGTTGTCCTTTTTTGAAAATTTTACCTGATCTAAAATTGTTTGATTTGGAACGTTGTCAATACAAAATCGTTCAAACGCTTTCAATTCGAAATTATTATTTGTTTAAGAAATTTGTTGAACTCTTAATATTTAAAAACTTGTTTAATAATATATGTACATTTTTTAACACGAAGGACTTTAAAGGAATAAACCTATGTTTTCTTTTCAGACAAAAAAAAAGAACCCTAAGTGCGGAAAAAGTCTTAATTTATTGTTAATCCGCATTTTAGAAGGTCCATTGTTTATTTTTTCAAAAAATGCTTATGATTAATGAAAAGGTTACAAAAAACCCTATCGAACCTATCGAGGAAAAAATTAATTGGTACTAACAGAGTTATAAATCCCCAAAATTAATGGTAGTTAAAAAATAAGGGGCTTCCAATTTTCAATTTAATATTATTAAAAGTTTGATAAATTGATGAATTAATAATGTCTTAATTTTAATTTTAAATACTTTAAATTTAGAAGAGTTCTGATGCTTTGAATGCTTTGATTTTGTAGTTATGCATTCAATATTTAAATTGAGAAGTTTTACAGGTTTGAAAGTTTTAATTTCTTAATTTTAATGACCTGGAAGACTATTTGATTTGTACACTATATTCTTTTAAATCTTTTCAAAACCTCTGAAAATTCTTAAAATATATGGAAAAAATTTTTAATTGCCTGAAATATTTTGAAATTGCGATTTTGGAAATGAATATGTTTTTTGTAGCCAATCGGCCAAGAAGCATGAAAATATGTTTAAAGACAAAGTGAAAAAATAGTTGCATTGTTAAAAAAGTCATTAGTGGCGTGAGTCCGAGGTCTGACAATGACATTATTCCAATCCTGAACAACTTAAATTTGAAACTTTGAAACAACAATATGTTGAAAGTTTAAATTCTAAATCCAAATTTATTCTATCACAGTTATTTTGAAAAAAAGCATGCACCTAATTTTGATAATTTAAAAATAATTCTGATCAACTGTTACGAATAAGATAAAAAAATAGTTACGCTAAGTGGAGCGTATAGTTTTGGGAGATCACTTCAACTATCAACACAGCGTAAAATCAAGCCTTTGGACTCCAAAAAACGAACATTTCTCGCTATTATTTTCATTTTTGGAGCACACACAAAAATCTAAACTTTTGCTTCCCTTTCAATCCAAAATATCCACTTTCAAATCTATCTTTTTGACAAATTTCAACTATCAGGAGTCACATCAACTAATAAATTCCGAAACTAAATGAAACTAAAACCAATTCCCGCACTTGTTAACTTGTTCTACAGCCTGTCATGTTTTTTAACACTGTTTTGTTCCCGAGGAAGACCTCGCTTTCGACTTTTTCCTTATCTCGTCACCCAGGTAAAAAAAAACCCAAAACTCTTCCCCATTCATCTGCCTAACTAGCAAAAAAAAAGGTTCGACAATTTTCAATTTAAAAGCACCTTTTATAAAACGATAAAATACGTTTTACTGCGCACAATGAACGTGTTTTCGCGACCAGGTCGCCATATTGCGTGAACACTGTTATCATTATTGCCCGCTGTTATTTTGGAGCAAGTCAGAACTTGAGAAATCTTCTTTAAACTCTTTTTTTGCAAATTGCAATCGAAGAACAACACTATAAACAAAAATCAGCAATACACTTTTAATAGAGAACTTTTGTTAAATCAATTTATCTCTTTCCTTTGTAATTAATACTCACTCTGAAAGATTGGAATTATTATCCTTATCTGAAACGCCGACCGATGATCCTAAACCACTAATCATTGCAAAATGCAATTTTTGTAGTTTTCGACGATTATTCTCGGCAAATTTTTATTATTTCCGTTATTTTGTTATGACGACACGACTAGCACGGTGACCTCATCAAATAACCTGAAATAACCTAACTTGAGTTTTCGATTTTTACTCAGCGAGAAACTCTAATTTGATTATGATATTTATAATTTCAGCTACTTTTTATTTTTTTTTATAAAAAAGAGCCGAATATAGGTAAGTTTCTTGCCTAAAATCGATTTAATAGTGGATATTTTCTCGCACATGTGATCAATCAACGACCAGTAGCGAAGACGAAGACTTACTGAAAGCTTGTTCTCCAACAACCAATCGCTTGATTTCTTCTACTGGAGAGAGTTTCTGATTGGTCGGAAGAAAAGTGAATAGTTGGAAAGTTTGGGGGAAGCTGATTGGCACGTCACCTGTTTCCGGTTTCCTAACCTTTCTTTTTGCTCGACTCGGTTATCATTTTTCAGGAATAAGTATTTTATTGAAAGATCTTTCTTCTATGAATAATCAAAGAAATTGATCCATTTTTCTGGTTTTTCTATTATTTATTTAAGAATTGAGTTTTTCTTTTATCCGGACTACGAGAGTCAAAATACATTATGGCTGAACGCTGAGGGCCAAACAATAGCACAAATTGCATAGGACGAAACCAAAGATAATTGACGAAACTTAATTTTTTTGGTGACTTAGAAAAAAATGATTACTCACCACAAGTCTATCTGGATAATATTTTTTATTTTTCAAAAGCTATTCAAATAAATAATAAAATCGTTAGTTTTTCCTTGAAGGATTTTATTAATTAATTAAACATTCTTTGGAAGATGAACAATAATATTCAACCACGCTTATGATATAAAATAATTTTTTTCCAAGTTATTAAAAAAAACAATATTTCGTCCCATACAATTGATGTTATTGTTTGGCCCTCAGTGTGTGGCCATCTTGTGTTTATCCCACCCAACCTGAAATACCTAATTGAAAACTTGAGAGGCTTGGTTTGACGACTTCCGGTTGTCAGAGAGTTGCGTGTTGAGATTGAGTCGCGAGAATCTTGAAGAAACGTCAGTTAGTGAAGTATTTTTAGTGAAGTATTCGTGATAGTGAAAATTGGAATCGGATTTGATAACGAGTAGAAAAATCTGGTGAGTATGGGTTTTTAAAATAAATTCTTGTGGTTGTGAAATGACACCTGGGGGAAGGTTTCCTGAACTTGAAGTTAAAAATGGTCGTGTTTGGTATAGGAGATTGCACCACAATTATCGATTTTTTATAACCTTGCGCTCCAGACCTTTATCGTATGAATTTTATGAGATTTTCAAGCTAAATTAAATAAGCTTTTTCTCTTCTTCTTCTTCTTTGCTTTTTTTGTTGTTTCCATTTGGAAGTCTTTCTTTGGTAAATAGAACTCCCTGTCAGGATGGTTCACTATGTGTCAGTTTTGACATTTGCCCTTTTGATGGGCTTGAAATTTTGAACGTTCAAATGAACGGAATTTTTTACTGATGGCTTTGTAAACTAGAAACATTGCTAAAATGTTTGTTAATTTATATTGTCAATAATAGATTATCAAAAGAAACTTATAATGCATTATTTTAAGTTATAGTTGGAATAATATTTACGGATAAAATAGAAGGGGGAAAATATTTTGTTCATTTGAACGTTCAGAACTTCAGGATTTTAAATATTTTAGGGTAATTTAAAAGATTCCAAGGATTTCAAAGATTTTAGGGTATATTTAAAACTTTCAAGGCATTTTCAAGAGTTTTAAAAAGTTTCAAGGTATTTCCAATAATTTTAAAGAATTTAAAAGATTTTAGGATATTTTAAAAGATCCCCAGGGATTGAATTGATTTCAAAGGATTTGAAATATTTAAAATATTCCAAGGCATTTTTAAAATATTTAAACATTTTTAAGGAATTTCCAAGGATTCTAATGATTTAAAAGTATTAAAAAAAAATTCATGATGTTTTGAAGAATTTCATAGAGTTTCGGAAGATATGGAACGATTTTATAGGATCTATAATGTTTCAGGCTATTTTGAAAGACTTCAAGAGATTTTATAAGATTTCCGATGATTTCAATGATTTTAAGGGATTTTAAAAGCTCTCAAGGTATTTTAATAAATTCTGTAGGATTTCAGGGAATATATCCTCGTTTCTTGTACTTTCACGCGATTTTATCATTTTTTCATGGATTTCAAAGGTTTTATTCACAAGAATTGAGAGATTTCGTAGGATTTTAAAGATTTTCAAATATTTCAAGTTATTTATATAGATTTTAAATAATTTTGAAGGTTTCAGGATATTTTAAAAGATTCCTAGGGATTTCAAAAATTTCAAAGGATTTGAAATATTGTAGGGTATTTTAAAAGATTTCCAAAATACACTCAAACCCCGATATAAGCCCAGTTTCGGGAGTTGCTTCGCACTGGCCTTGGGCCTAAACCGGATCCCTCGAAACGTAAACAGTCAGGGACGTGTGAACCATTTCCTAATATTACGCCTTCTCCGAACGTGAGTTCGAACCTGAGTAAACGCGCACTGCGCCTTCATATATACGCTGCTGGCATTTCACACTTGGTTGAACACCGTCTGTCGCCCCGACCGCTGAGAAACTGCGTGGGCCAGCAGTTCTAGGAAGGCGTAAACCGGACGGGGTTTTATGGAGGTTCGAGTGTACCTGCATTGGAAAAAGCTTGGAATCTACCCTCCTCCGGGATCTGATCTGAATACTCTTTGTAAACGATTCAATGTTTGGACTCTCCAGGACAGATGGACATTTGCTGGCATTTTATTTTTGTTTAAATTGATTCTTGGTGTAATTTACTGTCCTGCTCTGTTACAAATCATTCCATTTAATATACCTTATCGATCAAAAAACTCTAGGGATCCAATCTACTTGGCTTCCAGCGTAGATCATCAATCACAAATCTATATCATGTGTTATGACCTGAATAGAGTGTTTGACTGTTCTCGCGAGGATATCGATCTCTTCACTGTCTCAGTACATACTTTTTGTAATATAGTCTGCAAATTTATCTCTAACTCAGCCGCACAGTGAATAAATGTATAAATACATTATTTTTACACAAAATATTACACGCCCTTTGTCTATAGTAGTTATTAGTATACTACTACTCTCTATTATTATAAATATAGTTGATACAATGTACTTTTGAAGCTCTGTAATTGGCCTTTGGCTGTTGGGTTTATTCTATACTTTTTTAATATTGGAAAATGATTCTCTTCTTAACATTTTGCTACCAAACTATAATCTCTAAACTTTTTCACACTTTCAAAGAGATAAGAAAAACGAAATAATGGACAAAAACTTCGACTATCTTAATTTACGAAGTCGGTACCAGTAAAAAAAGTTGTCCTTGACTTTAAATTAACTAATAAATTATTTTGGATGCGCTACAAATTTTGTCTCACTGTTAATTATTTTTAAGATAATAAATTAGAAATAAAATGCTTTCACATTTAAAAATTGAAACGGGCTATTTAGCAACTAAATGAGCCACGGAATTTAAATTACAGTTATTTTGATATCAGGTTTAGCGTTCGAGTTTTAGATCTCGCTGGTCAACTTTCACGTTGCATATTTTCGATGAAAAAATAAAAAATAAATTAAAAGAAAATCACTAAATGACACAGTAAGTAAAGTATGTTTCTCAAATGTTCGTTTTCAACTTTTTGATACTTTCGAAATTCAGAAAGACATATTCTTTGAATTTTCAACTGTCTAGCAGACTCCGAAATTCCACACTTGTTTACTCTTTTAATACTTTTTTAGACAAGGCTACTTTTTTCTACTTATTTAAATGTGAAGCTACTTTTTTACTACTTTTTTCAGTAAAGTGATTAAAAAAATTTATCATATTAAGATTTTTCAGTTTTTTAAAAATAAAAAATAAAGGAAAGGTATGCCTAAGGAAACTACTCTACCTAAAAAAAAAAATAATAATTAAAAAGTTTAACTTTTTTGTATTCTTAGCGTTTCTATGTTTAACACAAATTTTTTTGAATAAAAGCTTTAAGCGCAAATTCTAGATCATTCCTTTCTTCTTACAAGGAGATGATCAGAGTCGGGATTTGTTTTTAATCTCATAAATTCCCTACTGTGTTTTGATTGGATGACTATTAATTTGCCAAAACATTATTTGCCAATGGCTACCCGTTATCGAAAAAAACCGGCTTAAAAAAAAATGTTCGTGGATTAAAATGTTCGTTTATTAAATTCTCATGTAAAATTATGTAAATATAACATTTTTCCACCAGAAAAGACGAATTTTCAAGGAAATACATGAATTTTTAACCAAATAGTTGAATTTTCAAATCAAATAGATAAATTTTCGACCAAAGAGATGAATTTTTAACTAAAAGCATATACCTTCTAACAAAAAAAAATTAATTTTTAACAGAGTTCAGCTTCCAACCAAGTAGTTGAATTTTCAACCAAAAAGATGAATTTTTAACCATAAAAGACGAATTGCCTACAAAATACATTAGTTTGCAACAAAGTAGTTCAATTTTTACATAAAAAAGATAAATTTTCAACCAAAGATATGAATTTTAAAATAAAATGAGAAATCTGCAAGCAAAAAAATGAATTTTCAACAAAGGAGTTCAACTTTCAACCAAGTAGTTGAATTTTCAACCAAAAAGATTAATTTTCTACCAGAAAAGACGAATTTTCAACAAAATATATGAATTTGCAACCAAACAGTTCAATTTTCAACTGCATAAAAAAGATAAATTTTCAACCAGAAAAATTAATTTTTAACAAAGGAGTTCAACTTTTAACTAATTAGTTGAATTTTCAACCAAAAAGATAAATTTTCAACAAAAAATTCATTTTCCAACCAAATAGTTCAATTTTTAATTCAAAAAGACGAATTTTCCACAAACCAGTTGACATTTCAAATAAAAAGGATGCCTTTTCAACAAAATTGTTAAATTTCCAACAAAATTGTTAAATTTTCAAAATAATAATTAAATTCTCGTGTAAATTTATGTAAGTAAACATTTTTTAACACTTGTTTTTAATACAAAATTCAGCTGTTGATAATTGAAGCAAATTGAAAATTTAATTTTCAACAGCTGAATTTCTAACAGTTGATTTTACAACAGTCGAGTAATCAACTGTTAAAAATAGAAGAAAATTCAAAATTCAAGTGTTGAAAATTAAATTTTAAATTTTCTTTAATTTTTAATCGTTGCATTTTCAAAAGTTAAAAATTCAAGAATAAACCGAATTTTACATTAAAAACAAGTGTTACAAATTTTATATTCAGATAATTTTACATGAGAATTTATTAAATAAACATTTCAATCCATAACATTTTTTTTTAAGTCGATTTTTTCAAAAACTTGTCGCCATTTTTTTCTTGAATTTTCAACGGTTAATTCATTTTTTGTTGTTAAAGATTCATCATTTTAGTCGAATTTCGTCTTTTTGATTTACAAATTCAACTGTTTTGTTGAAACTTCGTCTTTTGGGTTGAAAATTCAACTATTTTGGTAAAAAATTGAACTCTTTGGTTGTGAATGAATTTTTTTTGTTGGAAATTCATATTTTTGGGTTAAAAATTCAACTGCTTTGCAGAAAATTCGTCTTTTTTGCTTGAAACTTCAACAAATTGGTTGGAATTGTGTTTTTTCCTTCGATGAAAAATCTTTGTTGGTTGAAAATTTAACTCTTGTTAAGTTTCGTCTTTTCGGTTTGAAACTTCGTCTCTTATGGTAGAAATTTCTTCTAATCATCTTTTTTGGTTAAAAATTCAACTGTTCGGTTGAAAATTAATCGATTTTGGTTGAGGATTCAACTATTTTGTTGAAAATTCGTCTTTTTTGGTTGAACTCAACCCTTTTTGTTTTTTTTTAAAATAAAATCTTTGTTGGTCAAAGATTCAACTACTTGATTGAAAGTTAAACTAATTTGTCAAAAATCCTTTTGTTTTTGGATGAAAATTTATCTATTTTACTTGAAAATCCAACTATTTGGTTGAAAATTCATGTATTAAAAAAATTCTTTTCTAGTAGAAAATTAATCGTCTTGGTTGAAAATTCATCATTTTGGTTGAAAATTCAACTACTTGGTTGAAAGTTGAAGTCCTTTGTTAAAAATTAATTTTGTTTGATTAAAAATTCATCATTTTAGTTGAAAATTCATATCTTTTGGTCAAAATCTTATTCTTTGGTAGAGATTTTAATTATTTTGTTAAAAATTGGGACAATTTTGTTGAAAAGTCATCCTTTCTGATCGAAGAATCGTCCATTTGCTTGCAAGTTCAACTGTTTTAGTAGAAAATTGATTCATTTGGTTTTAACTGAACGTTTTTGTTGAAAATTCACATTTTCGGGTTGAAAATTTGTCTTTTTCTCTTGAAACTTGAACAGTTTGGTTGAAATTGTTTTTCTTCTTGACTGAAAATTCCTGGATGACAGTTCTACTCTTTTGTTGAATTTTGTCTTTATGGTTTGAAAGTTCTTCTCTTTTGGTAAAAATTCCTTCTAATCATCTTTTTTGGTTAAAAATTCAACTGTTTGGTTGAAAATTAATCTGTTTTGGTTGAAAGTTTATCTTTTTAGTTGAAAATTTGACTTTTTAAATAGATTATTATTTAATATTAATATATTAATGTAATTATATATTTATTAATAATAATTTAATATTAGTAATTTCTAGAAAAGTAATCTTGTTGGTTGAAAATTCATCTTTTTGGTTTAAAATTCAACTACATGGTTGAAAGTTGAGCTCCTTTGTTAAAAATTAAATTGGTTTGTTTGTAGATTCATCATTTTAGTTGAAATTTCATCTTTTTGTTCGAAAATTCATCTTTTTTAGTTGAAGATTTAACAATTTGGTATTAAAATTGATCTCTTTTGATTAAAAAGCTTATTTTTTGGTTGACAATTTAATTATTTTGGTAGAAAATTAAACTATTTGGTTGGAAACGAACTTTTTTGTTGGAAATTCATATTTTTTGTTTGAAAATTCAACTGCTTTTCAGAAAATTAGTCTTTTTGGTTTGAAACATCACCAATTTGGTTGAAATTGTTTTTCTTTCTTGACTGAAAAATTTTTCTTGGCTGAGAATTCAACTCTTTTGTTAAATTTCATCTTTTTGGTTGAGCTTAACTATTTTTTATTTGAAATTAAAATCTTGTTTGGTCGAAAAGTCAACTATCTGTTTGAAAATTGGACTACTTTGTTAAAAAGTATGAAAAAATTCCTTTTCTATACATTCTTTTTTTAGTTTAAAGTATCTTTTTCGCTTCATTTTTATTTAAAAGGTTCATTTTTGACTGATTTAAAAAGGCTATTCTTTTAATACTTTATTTTTTTTATTTTTGAGGATTCTTTTGTCTTAAAAAAGATACTTTTTTTTTTAATTCCACAGTGCACTTCATTTCAAAATTTTGAGTAACGATTAGATTCAAAAAGAAATTTAATTTCATATTTTGATTCCTTCTAAAGGTGAAACTTGACGCTGAAACAAATTAGCTTTCCCGGAATTTATCGTGATAATGGGACAGAAAATTCACTGCAAGCTGCAAAAAGTGAAAGCCTCTTAATTGTTAATCGATAGGCGATGTACGCAAGGAAAGATAGTGACGCAGAGAAAAAGATTATCAATTAAACTCACTGCGAGAGAATCCAATTTAAAAAAAATAATTGAAAAAAAAATTTCATAATTGTTACTAAATTTTGATTTATTTATTAACCTATTTGATGGGATTATTCAAAGGATATATTCATGTTCAAGGCTTGTTATGTAACTTTGCTCGTTTAGAGACCCCTAGGTTATTTACTTACAAGTTGTAAACTGTGGGGCAAAACTGCAAGATTTCTGTGATTCAAAGAAAATTTGCAAAGACCGATTTTTTTCAGAACACGACACTGTCAAGCCAATTTGAAGTCATTTTAGTGAAAACAAAATATAATTCTTTGAATAAATGGTCGAATAATGCATTTGATTAAAAAATTAACAAATACCATCTTGATCAAAAAGTTTTAGGACTCGTCACCGTGTGGCGCTTTCGTTCGGCCGATTTCAATTTTTCCTTTTTTGTTGTGTTGGTAGAAGTGTCATTGACTTTCCTTCAGATTTTCAGCTCGATAGTTTGACATTTGTTGAAGTGACGCCGTATTGTGTACATCTATCTTTGTGTGTGGTTTCGATTTTTCACAAAAA